>APFE030470183.1:3021-18384 GCA_000404065.3 Pinus taeda | reverse complement strand
TCCGATTATGTGCAATTTGATAGTTGATTTTGAATTTTTCGTTATAATGAATCGAGTCTAACCCACAATATGTTAATTTCATGGTTGGTCTTTAAGTTTTCAATACAATTGGTTGAGCTCACCTACACTATGTGTCAATTTGACAGTTGATTTTTATTTTTATTTTGCAATGTATCAAGTTGTCTTAGGCTAAGATTTCAAAATCACTATACATTTAGCATTTAAAAAAAATTATTGTTGGTATAATAACTCTTTCATTCAGGTGTTCATTTTTTAAGTTTTTTTAGTCATAAAAATTTTCCATAATGTCATGTTTGAAATGTTTTGAAAATTTAAGATTGTTTTGTAGTCATAAACTTTGGTTTTAATTCCATGGTTGAAAAAATGTCAGGATTTTAATGTTTTCCTAAGTCGTGAATAGTTATAGTTATTTTTTTCTTAACACCATGCTTGAAAATTGTTGGAATTTTAAGGTTTTCCAAAGAAGTGATATTTTAAATTTAATGTCATGATTAAAAATCATTGGAATTTTAAGGTTTTTCAAAGACGTGATATTTTATCGTTAATGTCATGCTTGAAAATCATTGGAAATTTAAAGCTTTTCAGAGACACGATATTTTATTTTTAATGTCATTATTAAAAAATGTTGAAAATGTACCCTTAAAAAAAAAAGTTATTCCAGCATCAACACTTTTCAATTTCAAGGTGTTTTTTGCACCAAACAAAATGGCTTTTTGTTTTCTACTGTTATTTTTAAAAAATAATGAAAATTTACTCTGAAAAAAAAAAATGGTGATGCAGAATCAACACTTTTTTTTGTTGTTTTTCATGTTTTTTTGGGATTTTTGGGCTCGAGTACCCGTTTGATCAGTAACTATGTTAGGAGTATAAATGGCAGTTGTATGTCTAACAATTCCTTCATCCTTACATTATTGTTCAAATTCTAGAGAAGTAAATTCACCACCATTGTCGGCTCTTAAACATTTAATTGATTTGCCTATTCTTTTTTCTACCATTGCTTTAAATTGTTTAAAGACATTGAATACATCAACTTTCTTTTTCAACATAAAGATCCAAACTTTACAGGAGAAATCATCAATAAATGTTAATAAATATAAAGCACCTCTATATGATACAACAGGAGATGGTCCCCATAGATCAAAATGAATATAGTCCAAAATTTCTTTACTATTATGACTTCCAGTTTTAAACCTTTGTTTACACTATTTTCCGTACACACAATGTTTACAGAAATCCAAATTCAAGGATTTTAAAACATGAAGCAATTTACGGTTCATTAGTACCTGAAGACCTTTCTCTCTCATGTGACCTAATCACTAATGCCATAGGCAAGTACCTTCTTCTTCTTTCTCTTACACAATCGTTGCTTCACTGACCTGAGTACTTCCTTTGATTCTGTAAAGATTTCCGACCTGTTCTACTTTCATAAAAACTAGAGCGCCTTTTGAGACTTTCAGTACTCCATTCTGACCTATAAACTTATAACCATCTAAGTCCAAAACTCCTAAAGAAATCAAATTTTTCTTCAATTCAAATACATGTCTAACACTAGTTAATGTTCTAACTATGTTATCATACAATTTTAATCTTGATATTTCCCATTCCAACAGTCTAACATGATACATTATTACCCATAAACAGAACTTCCATTTACAGCTTCATATGAAGTAAACCAATTTATGTGTGGACACATGTGATAAGAAGCACCAAAGTCTAACAGGCAAATTTCAAAATCCTGAGAGACATTACATACAGGTAGATTTTCATCTATCATACATAATTCTTCAACAGTTAAAACTTCATCTATCATACTTGAATCAAATTGATTTTCTTCCTTCTTTGGGTTATCAGACTCTTTCCGTTTCCAACAGTCTTTCTTGAGGTGTCCAATTTTATTTCAGTACCAACATTTCGCCTTACAATTCTTTCCCTTTGATTTTGATCTGGAAGATCCCCTTGTTTTTCTCCTCTTTCCTTTGACTGTCCTTTGGCTATCGTGGCTTCTAGTGTAACTATATCAGTACTGGACTTCCTTCGTACTTCTTCATATAAGAGAGCTCCCACAACTAATTCAAATTTCAAATAATCAATAATGCTCAAACTAATTGAAGTTACGAAGTGGTCCCACGACTTGGGCAGAGAACACAACAAGGTTATAGCATTGTATTCTTCCTGAATTTTAACTTCCATATATGATAATTGGCATATGAGTGTATTAAAAACATTTAAATGGTCTGCAACTTTTGTACCCTCCTTCATCCGAAGACTGTACAATTGTCTTTTCAAATAAATTCTATTGGTTAACAATTTTGCCATAGATAGTTTTTCCAGTTTTTCCCATAAACCTACAGTTGTATTCTCTTCAACAATGTTGAAGAGAACTTCATCCGCCAGGCATAACCTGATGGTTTTGAGAGCTCGGGCATCCAAGTCCTTCCAGTTCGAATCTATCATGCTAGCAGGTTTCTTATTTGCCTCGTCTAAATCTTTGTGAAACCCTTATTACACAAGCAAATCCATAACTTTCAATTTCCATAGAACAAGGTTATTTTTGCCGGTGAATTTCTCCAACTCGAATTTTGCATTCGTCATCTTGGCCATTTTCTTCCTATAGGGTTTAAAAAAAAACTCTGCTTTTAGATTTTCTTCCTAGGGTTCTTCCAACTAAGGTTTCACTTTTTACTTTCAATTCCTACTTCTTAATGATCAATTTCTGTTAAAAAACCAATACAAATTCTGATTTTGTTCCTTTTTCTTGATTCAATTCTTTAAAAAAAACATTTCTGAAATTGACCCAAAAAATTTCCAGAATTTTCTTAAAAAACTTCAAACCCTATTCCAATTTTTCCAGTTACTTGAGAAAAAAATTGGTTTTACTACTCCTTAAAAAATCCTTCTTTTTTTTTTATTCAACCAAAGAAACCCTACCAAAAAAAAATTGCATTCAAAATTTTTTTCTTTCTGTTCTGCTATCAAATTTGAAAAAAAAAATTACCCAGTCTGTACAAATAGCGGTTTTGTTTTCACCAAACCCTCAAACAGCAGGTTGTTCCTCCAGCGAACTTCAGCAGACTCGAGTAGGGAAACTTTAAAAAAAAAATGGTCGTCTCTAGCACTAACTGATTTCCTTTTAAAAAAATGGTGGCTTAAAAAAAACAACAGAAAAAATATGCTTTGCTTTAGAGAACCGAAAACGGGTCTCTCTCTGGCACTAACAGATTTCCTTCTAAAAAAATGGCAGCTTCATCTTGTGGCAGCCTTCTTCCTCAACATCAGCAACCCTCTTCCTCACTCTCCGCATGACTGAAAAATATAATGGTGGATTTTCATTCACATGACTACTGAGTTGGTGGCTTCCATCAAATGACTGTTGTGTGCTCTTATAACTCGACTATGGTAGGTTTTTAAAATGGCGGCTTCATCTCTTGTAGTAGGTTTTATTTTTCTTTCCTGACTCCACTAGCTCTGGTACCGCTTGTTGGTCTTAGCGGTTAATTAAATAGGAAAGAAATGAAACTAAATAACTGATTGGAAACCAAAAGAATGACACAAGTAAACAAAGGATTTTACATGGTAAAAATTTAACAGTGTGTCAAGGAAACATCCACGGGGAAAGAGATTGGATCTTTATTAAATCAAAAATGATTCTCTGTGATTACAATAGTTTGGGCATTCATCAATTTTATAAGAGCCTCCTCCGTTACATAATTGTCGTTTTGGTATAAAACTAACTTGGCTGTAACTAATACATTTTTTACACAAATTTACATAATTCGTTGTCAAATTTCAACATTGCGGACCCCCCTCCTCCATTAAACATTGAATGGGTAACATGTCGTGTAATTTGATCTTTGCCATCAATTTATGAGTGCTCATACTAACCATTAAAAATTTCTTGCACTTTACCCCTTAGATGAATGACAACTATCAATTATCTATGCACTTACCCTTTTTATTTCATTTTTTTTGTTATGGCGTTTACCCCATATGAAAGAGGATTAAGGAACGTGTTGATGTTCATATACACCAAAGGCTTCAAATACATATCGACATGTAGTGAAAATACTAAGCCCCTGGTTTGGTTTGGCATGTTGTGTGTCGAGCTCATCCTTGGTGGATTTTGAAGGTTGGTTGATATTGGTAAGTGTTTGGCTTGTGAGTTGGCTTGGAGATGGGGCTTTGATAGCGCGCATATACAACATGATTTGGGCTTGGAGATTGGACATATGCACAATATTTTTTAATAAAAAGAACAATAGAACATTAACCCTGCATATGAATTCGAGAACACACATAGCCATGTAGAGACCAAATTTTAAACCCAAGAATTCAAATTTTGACCAAATTAATCAAGTATTTACATATGCCCGAGATACTAGCCAAGAATAAAACTAGAAAATTTCAAAAAAAAATTGTAGCATTTCCTTTGATAAGAAAATGTTACAATATAGGCTCCAACTAGGGACTGCTCCCCCTTGTGAGACACAAAGCACTAAAGAATCTAGGGAAATTTGGTTAATAAGATTCTTCTTTTCATGATAACTATTTGTGAGGTGCTTTTAACTTTTTATTATTATTATTAGTGTGTTTTTCCTACTTCATAAAATAGTTACCAAAACAAAAGAGACAAAAACACAAGATGTTGGCTTTCTGCCAGGGCCAAAATCTCTCACTCTTTGAGAGATAAACCTACACAAATTCTTCTTATAGATTTTCCAATTGACAAATACCAAGACCAGGACCCTTGACCTATTTAGCCACTCCAAGACCAAAAGACCAATCCTCTTCTTCGTTGTTGTTGAGATCATCATTACTTCTACTGAACTCATCGTTGTTGTAATACCGAGGCCATCATTACTACACCATTGATATCATTACTGATGCACCATCACCAAGATATTCACCATAACAACGAGATCTTTATTGTTGCCTTGACACTGAAATCTTCACCAGAAAGATAATACAAATTGTAGTTGCAACAAACTGTTATGTTATCTTACTGCACCAAGATAGAGGTATATTTCATTGTTCCATTACTGAGACTGTAATAGAGGTGGCAACATAGGATCTTCATATCTATTGGTTTTACGAGACCTCGGAGAGGCTTCCGAGTTGCTTACTGCAATGATATCAAAGCTATAGATCTTGATGACTGTGTTAAAGGTCTAAGCCTATCATTTTTCTCCATCCAAAAATATATCTGAGATGATGACAGTGATCATCCGTCGAAAATTACAAAGGAGTTCGAGCTTTCTTACTGTGCTACAAATCTAATTTACCCTATGTCATCCCAAACTTCTTTCTTATATGTTACTGCCCATCTGACATATAGAAAGATAATCGAATTTTCTTCTCTTTCATGGTCATTTTCCTAGGCATCTGAATTCCTTGAATATTGTATCTTAGTCCAAGCCTCTTATCTAATATTTTCGTGTTGTAGCTTGACATCCAAATTCTTTCATAGTGATGGATCACCGAAATACAGAATTTTCTCCTTTTCTTGATCACAAAAATCTCATATTGATGTGAAGTTACTTCGCTTTCTTCCTACAATGAGCATAGCCTCTTATATAGAGTTTTTCATCCATATATAAGCCGACTTGTATTCACAAAGAAATGTGTCTTTATTCGAGGGCTGATTTAAGTTGTTTAATTCTTCTTGCAGACCAACTTCAAGAGGAGTTTCGTGCTTGTCTTTTGGAAGGTTATTAGACTTAGACATAGACTTATATACATTTTTCATATGCTCAAGAAGAGCTTCTTCATATGAATTTGACTCTTTGACTTAATAATAAATCCTAAGGCTCTCAATGGGAACCACTAACAAATGTGTAACAAATAAACCTTTTGCTCATGAAACCCATGTAGCAAGGCATAAAAAAATAATTGTATTTCTTTTATCATTTACAAATATCATGTCATTATGAATAACAAACCTAGTTACATTCTACAACACTCCCTCTTAACTAGGGAGGTATTCATAATGGTACTCAGTCATTCTTAATCTGAAGAATTCCTCATAAAAAGAATCGGATTAGTAACCCATCTATATAGCATCATAGTAACCAACATTATTTCCACAGTAAGGCCTTGACTAATAGCTCTATCTTTCATCAGATCATAGCATAATGTTGGTGAGAAATATAACTATAGACACCTTCATCATTGTCTCTCAAGGTACATACCCAACCCGGGTTTTCACTGAGAATGGCCTTCTAAGACTATTCTTATCTTGGGTTCCCATCCCTCAAAGAATATCAGTCCTCTTGCCTACTTTTCTCTTGGATTACCTACACATCCTCAAAGAGTATCGGATCCCATATGATTACCCAATCATCCATTATTTCTTCCCAAGTGAATACAAGAATGTCATGTCTATCTCTTTCTCTCAACTAGGGAAGATATGCATATTCCTGTAAAGGAATGTACCCAAGCTCCCTCTGGCTAGGGACTTGCCCAAGCTCCCTCTTAATTAGGGACTTTTCAAAGCTCCCTCTTAACTAGGGACTCTCCTTTTCATCAACAACTTCTTCTTTGTGGGTCTTTCAGTTGCTTGATCAATTTCTTTCCTTGATGTCATGAAATTCAATCGAGTTTCTTCCTTGTAGGGCATTAGCCATCGATCATTTTCCATCTTAGTTCATCATGTCATTCCTTTCTTCATGGAAAGTGGCCTTCTTGGTACATATCTAGAACCTTCTTCATATGGCTACTTCTTTCTCATCATAATTCTTTCAGGAATTTCCATCCACCACATGAATGCTAGTTGTAATTGCACTTACAACTCTTGTTCCAGTAGCCCTGCATGAACTCATCCAGATATTATTAAAAAACATAACATTAAATAAAATAGTACTTTACAATATGGCTCTTCATCATGATATCTTCTTGTAGGTACCAGCATCCTGCATATATGTTGACACGTCTCCCAAATATATCCATTGTTAAGGGTCTCCATCTTTTTTAGACTCTCATCAGAGTCTTCACATCTTTCTAGGAGATTTCCTAGTCAAATCTTCTTGATCTTTTGGATTTTGATCGCCTTTATCATGGTTGCATATTTCATGATCTCTTCCTTTTACACATTCCAATCTCAGGAGCTTCCAATCGGAGTTTCTTAATTATAGTCAACCACCTCATACTTCATGCAAGGAAATATTATGTTGATTTCATCTACTGTGTCTTATGCCTTCCTACATCCTTTCAAAGGAGGAGATACTTTCCTTTGATCATGATTCTCAAGATAGAAGTAGTGATCCATGTTACCTGCAACCATACGACATGACTTTATAATATCAAATACAAGCATAGATACCTAATTTTACTTTTAGGTCATCTAGGCTTCTTCCAACAACTTCCTTGATTGAAAATATCTTCAACCCTTTGATTTACTTCATTTCTCATGTCGCCATACCATCATCCCATGAACTCCACAAGTTGGACTTTCTGATAAATGCTGCAGCTTTCTTTCTCAATCAGTGAATCCTTCAATGAGAATTCTATCTCGCATAATATTTATACAACAGATGTTTCCCTTTTAAACTGATGTATGATGAGACTTGTCCTGGATGACTTCTTCCTTTGATCCAATGAGGTCACCAAGAGCTATATCTTCCAAAGTTGAATACCATAGATTATGATTCGGTTCTTCATGTTTTCCTATGGTATTGTCACGAGCTCTTACTTCTAATGCTTCTACTTCCTTGTTCTTCCTTCTTTCGGCTTCCTCCATTTCTTCGGTGAAATGAACCTCTCCTCTATTTTACTTTTTGTTGTCCTTCTTAAACAATCTTTCCTGCATAGTACATAATCTTTTACTTCCATAGCATTGAATCTCATCTATGCTCTTCTTCCTCTTTTTGAGTATCAAAAATTTTCAAACTTTCCTTCCTTCCAACAAATATTTGAGTCCTCAACAATTTTTCCCTCATCCTTCGAAAATTACAAAGAAGTTCAAGCTTTCTTATTGTGCCACAGATCTGATATACCCTATGTCATCCCAAACTGCTTTCTTATATGTTACTGCTCATCAGACATATAGAAATATAACTGAGTTTTCTTCTCTATCGTGGTCATTTTCATCGACATCTGAATTCCTTTACTATTGTACCTTAGTCCGAGCCTCTTATTTGAACTTTTTGTGCTATAGCTTGGCCTCTGAATTATTTCATAATGATGGATCATTGAAACAGAGAATCCACTCCTTTTCTTGATCACCGAAATCTCAGAGTGATGTGAAGTTACTTTACTCTGTTCCTGTGATGAGAATAGCCTCTTATATATATTTTTTCGTCTATATATAAGCCGACTTGTATTGACAAAGAGAAGTGTCTTTATTTGAGAGCCGACTTGAGTTTTTTAATTCTTCCTATTGACCGACTTCAAGAGGAGTTTTGTACTTGTCTTTTGGAGGGCTATTAGACTTAGACATAGACTTATATACATTTTTCATATGCTCAAGAAGAGATTCTTCATATGACATTGACTCTTTGACTTAATAATAAATCCTAAGGCTCTCAATGGGAGCCACTAACAAATAAACCTCTTTCTCATGAAACCCATGTAGCAAGCCATACAAAAATAGTTTTTCTTTCATTATTTACGAAAATCATGTCATTATGAAGACTGAACCTAGTTACATTCTACAACATATAGAACTATAGACATGTGCTTTTCTATTGGGTTAATGGAATCATTCCAAACTTTAAATCATTGTAACCTACAAATCGTGACCTATTCCAAATCCTTATCTGAAAACATTGTTGCAAATTGAAAGGTGAAATAAACTGAACGTTGAAAACGAAATTTGTCTACAAACTAAAATCTATCTATTTAACTGCTCAAAATTTGCTTTAATACCAGTTGAATTGAAGACCTCTGGATCATAATTAGAAATTGAAAATGAAAAATTCTTCCATATATATGGCTACATGATCTTTGAATTGTAGAAACCATATCTTGCTTGATCCACATCGTATTCTACAACTTGATTATCATGGTTCAACTGTTCGTATGTGCTCACTGTTCTAAACTCATGATCAAAAGTAAAAAAAATATCCATTCTCAATAACAAAGGGCAACAATATGTCTTTTTATTGTTGTTGAAAGGAAGTTTCAAAAGCATGGACCTGATATTTAAAAATAAAAATGGGGTATTCTCTAAGCCTCTAAAACTTCAAGTTTTATCTTTTGAGCTACATTTGCATGAATTTTAAATAAGAATATAAAAGTGAAGAAAAACATTTATCCACTTCATCATCAACAAACAAGTCATTCCACTCTCTAAAACTTTGAAGAGAATAGGGTCTGCCAGAAACATTTTTTTCTCTAGCCATATGTTCAAGAAGATGACCCAAAAGCCTTGAAACAATAGTAGCATCATCTAAGTTCTTCATTGAATCCAATGGAGTCACCAATAAAGTATTTGAGCTATGAATCCCTTTAACAAAGGAGTCAAAATTGATGTTCTGAGCTCTGGATTATACTGAAAAAGGAGTCACGAAGTGAATGATGCCCATCCCAAGAGAATGATGATAAACAACATCAGCCATCAATATATCACAATAGGGTAGAAATGAAATGTCATATTTTGACTTCCGTTGATAAATGGAACAATGCTTCTCTATCATCTAATGCATTTTTGTGTTCATCGACAAGTTCTACCAAGATAGTGCCTTGTTGCGAAAGTTAATCATATATACCAGAACTCATAATATTCCATTTTCTTCTGAAATGGATTAATCTGAGCAACAAATGAAAGTGGAAATTTGAAGCCATTGTATGGATTCTTCCCCAATTGATTCGCCAGTGAAAATTTTTAAACAATTCAAATTTGAAATTTTCCTACTCTTATAAAACCAAAAACTAAAAACTGCTAAAGACCAACTAATCTATTGCATGCACTTCTACTTTACTGGACTGAAATTGTACATTTTCCCACCTTGCCAGTAACTGAAGATATGAAAATAATATACAATATGAAATTCAGATTCCATTAAGAACTTATATTTACAAGTGCAAATCGGTATTTTGTTGAAAGATGAAACATTAAATAACTCTGAAAACTCAATCTTCTGTTGATATTTGAAATTTCTAATCAATTTCAAGAAGAAGAAAGATGTATTGATGTATTGTGGAATTGTGGAACGCAACTATCAATAAGCCATAAGCTAACACAACAATGAAGGCATCTGACATTCGAAACGAATGGAATTGCCAAATAAACAAAGTGGAGTTGTCAAGTGGATAAAATGCAACCAATATCAAATGTCTAATCCTTGTTCACCAACAAGGAATAGATCTATTCTTGATCGTTCTCCGGGGAAATATCTCTTTGTTACTACGCTCCCTAGCAATGACACCAAATATTGTATATGTTTCTTGAAGGTAGTTTATTAGCTGGAAATTGCGCCAAGAAATCAATTCAACCACTTCAGGTCCAAGTTGCCTCTTGAACCAGAGGGGTCTCCCTCAAGTGTTAGGAGGATTTAATGTTGTTCATGTCATTGAACAATAACCTATGAAGCACAATGGTCAAATTGAGGGGTTTTTGGAAGGGTGGTTGCTAGTAACAAATCCCTACTTAATAGATAAAGCCCTCTCTTTCATAGGCCTAATCAAAGTGCCAACATTCAACATGACAAAATAGCATAGCTTGAAAGATGAGGATGGAATACATAAAGAGATATTAGGTAGCATAAACATTCATACTAAATATCGACAATGCCTAATAAGAACAGAAGAGTATAAAAAAATATCTATAGTGAAACATTGGCACATACATAAATTGAATAGAAGCAACAATCTAGTGATGGAGAGAAATTAAATCAAACATATTGTTTAATCAATTCACTCAATAATGAATATAAATTTCCAGTGGGATGTCAGGGAGGTTGAAACTCAACCCAGCATTTCCAAGATCTCTATACAACCTTAGATTCATGTAGAAAAAGATTACATATTCACAAGAAAGCACTCACACAACAACAAAATCTATCATAGACTAAATCCAAAAGCCCTTAATTTAAAACTCTATAATATCAAGCTTTTACACAAATATCAAGGTTTTGGCCCAAAACAAAACCTTTCCAATTACAAATGAAACAATATATAGAAAAAACTAATCCTAAAATTGTTACTTGTCTATAGGAAACAAATGTTATCAAATAACTAAAAATAAACATAGTCTTCAATTTGTTGCAGGAAATCTGAAACTGATAGTTCTGCCTCTAAATATGGAAATGATCCTTTGATTGTTGATATTTTTCCTTTAAATCTAAGGTTGTTGAAGCTTCTCCTTGAAGATCTTCCAATTTTTCTTCAAACTAGGTCAACTCTGCCACCTCTTCTTCAACTGTTGAAATGTAATTTACAAAGACTTTATCGTTCACGTATAAAATCTTTTGGGAATACTATTTAAAGGAAAAATTACCCTATTATTGAAATAATTTTTATAAGTTCCTAGGCATAAACTTAAACTTGATTATGTAGCCACATATCTTCAGCAAATGTACTCAACTTTACGATTCCATTGTGCCTTGTCATGCACGTCTCTTAAAATCGAGAACTACCATCCTTGATTACCACCAACCTTTTTGTGATTTTTTACTCTCATATTCAGTCCACAAAAAATGATTAAAATAAGTATGAGGACTAGGTAAATTGTTAGAATGTGAAAAATTCCTATGGATGACAAATCTGAAAGTTGCAAGCCCCTTAATTGGATCATGATCATTGTTTGTTAGAAAGAAAAGTAACTTTAATTTATTCTCCTTATTAGTGAATGAAAAACCTCCCAAAAAAAAACATAGATGACATGAATATTACTTTTACAACCATCTTCATATACTATATGTCTCTCTAGCACTTTGAATCAAGTATAGGATTGCTGCAAATTAAATATTCTAGTTCAATAGGCTGAAATAGTTTCAATACTCAACCTTTTCATTGTTTCTGAAATTCCCTTTTGAATGCATCAAATAATGATTTTATCAAAGTCTTAAGAAAATACTTAGTACACAGGTTACTGCTAGGAGAGAAACATATAATAATGGTGCATTAGCTACCAAATGACTCACAGACCCGTGATAGCCTGGAGGAGCAAGAAGTAAAAGAAACTGAAATATTAACATTATGCATGTTCCTGAACATTCTACCCATCGGTAAAAGATACATTACACAAAATCCTGGCAGCAACAACCATTTCCTCCTCTAGTCTATTAATCACAATTTGATAAACTTTCCCAAGCTTTGCTTGAAGCAATTGTTGCAATAAGAGCATTTCTTAGTGAAACAAAGAGTGTAGCTCCTTTCATAAATATAGCCCAACGAGGTAATGGATTTACTAGTTCTCCTGCATAGCTTGGCCAAAAATATGATTATAAATCAATCAATCTTCTAGCAATGCATGCTTCAACAATCCAGTGCCACATGTTTCCACCCCTTCTGCTTGAACTATCATTGCTGTTAGAAATCTTACAATTTCACTATTGAGGCTAGAAACAATGTTTGTTGCTTTGGTAGCAACCTCATTTGCTGCAGAAACTACAAATTGAGGGGGTGCCAATAGACTCTCAAACTATCCCAAAATATTAAGGCTTGATACTAATGCCATAACATTGAAAACTAATCCAAATCCAATACTCCCAAAACATACTTGTTGCGTTATTATGGACCCGTGACTTTGGCTTCCCTACAGTTTCTTTTTTTAAATCTTCAAAAAAACAATTCACCATCATTTGCAAAGTTGGAGTAAACTTATGTTCCAAAAATGGCATTTTCTAGCTAGAATATTACCTCCAATTAGTGTTGAACAATAATTATGAACCTTTGTCAGACTTATAACTTCTTCTGATATATACCCCTCTCTCTCGTAATCTCTTCATAAGAGCTTACATTTCTCCAACATTTATCAAGAAAAATTATGATGTTTACTTGTCACAAATTATCCATTACTAATTTGTACTTTTATTCTTTCAATAGATGGCCATATAGCCTTTTAACTAGTGAAATCCATGATAATACAAAATGGTCTTACCTAGAGAGAAACTAGTGTTGTTTGTTGGAGATCCTAGTCTATTAGACGAAATCATGGTAGAGATTTTCTTACCCTTCATCACATCTCCATTCTCACACTATCGATTTCTTGTGTCTTTTTAGATGTAAATTGGAAGGTTCCTTGTTGAACCTCAGGCTATATAGATGAAAGACAGTTTGAAAAACTGAAAAGTGAGAAAATGTTCGTGCATTTTTCCTGAAAAGTTCGATGAATAACATAAACATTGGACCTCTGTCATGATGCTTGAACCTTTCCTTTGACATCTGACCAGTCATTGATTGTTATTGTAGCTTGCTATGAAAATCTAACATCTATGTTTGCAGCCTTTGTTGATATTTCCTTTTGATCGTGCCCAAGATAATTAGAATAGTAAAATTATTGTGACTTAGGTTCTAGGTAGCCTATTGAAGCCTTTGGAGTAGTTCTAGTGGTGCCAAGTTGAATCATATTTAGGAAAATTGCTACTTGTATCAAAACAAAACAAAATGCTTTCGTGTCAATTACAATTGATCAAATACAGAATTCCTAATTGCCACCAAATAGTTTTGGAAGTGGTCAATTTGGATTATACCATTCACCACATGTGCTCATGTCCAAAAAGTTATAAATCCCCATAACAATTACAACACATTAAGTTTCACCCTATTCTCAATAGAGCCAGAATAGACCCCTTTGTCAGTTCCCTTTGTTATTGTAAAAGACTCACAAATGAGGGCAAACTAATCAATTTTTAATGGGGTTCCTCCAAGAATACATCGATGTACAAGAGAAAATCAATTATGATGTAAATTATATCACCAAGAACCAACATCATTGCATCTCCTTCATTCCATTGTCCATCTCTGAGGAAATTTCCCTTTGAAGCCAATTGAATCATCATTGTTGTAACAGCATTGCCAACATTGTTTTCTTCTATCTCTACCCTTGTCACCCATTTCTGCAAGTCGGGTTCACTCTTCGCCCCATCAATGCATCGTAGAGATCTGTTGGATAATATATCCCAATCATCTAAAATTACCAGAGGGGATGCAAACTCATGTCATAATTCACTCAACAAGGTATCCAGTTTAGACTTCAGCAAGCCCCGATCTTATTTATGGATACCTATATTGATGAGAACCAACTGCTCATTTTCCATTTTCAGATCCACGGGAATATGATTCACCACCAGGATAAAAACACACATAATGAGCTCTACCATTACCAAAACAATTCTACAAGATGTGGAGCATTGAATGTTGTAAGAAATTGAAAAATGTGCAACCTGTTATAATGCAATGGCTACTTAGCAAATGTGTTGCCTCCTTTAGCCTTGTCTATCACTAAAACTAGAAGTAGATTATAGGGGTCCCTGTGGTAAGCAATCTTTGTTTAGAAATCTAGGGCTTGAAACAAAAGGTGAGTTCTCTAGCAATGATAACTACTTGTGAATACTTTTTACTTCTTTATATTAGGTTCTTCTTTTGAATTATTATAGTGTTCTTCTTCATCAAACAATAAAAAATAATGAGACAAGAGGCATGAGATGTAGGCAATCAGCCAAGGCCAAAACCTCTCCAACTTGAGAGGAAAACCCAAACGAATTATTCTTCTTATAGAAACTTTAGGTGATGAATTCCAAGACCGAGACCCTTGACTTATCAACATTTCCAAGACCAAGTCACAAGGCCCTTCTTCACTACTTCTTCTTCTTTCTCAATTTAGCAATAGTCAAACTGACTTCTATCACTGCAAATTTTGGCTACTCTGGTATTTCGGCCTTCTTCCACAGTCCCGCAATTCTCGGCTGCCTAAAAATTCTACAAGATCACACGTGTGTTGAAAAATGTGCAACATGAAATGTTAAATTTAGAATGTGATAAAAATAGACCTGCTAAAAATAGCATGTCTAAAAATAGCAGTTTGGCCAGTGAGGTCATTGGCCACATTGGGTGAGAGGTGAAATTGCTAAAAGTAGAAAGTTCTAAAAATAGCATTTTTGGGTCCCTTTTTACTTATAGCAGTCTCTAGTCTATCTATAGGAAGTAAAATTGATTTTGGTCTTAACAACAGTTGGAAATATTAATAATTAATTTAGTTGAGTTAATTAGTTAAAGAAATTTGAATTTGAAGTCTTTGTGAGCATGCACATGAGTTGTCCCATTGATTGAGGACTTTATCCTTAATTTCCTCCACTGGTTGAGGGAATAAGTATGAGTACTATAATAAGAGAATCAGTTGACTTAGTTCTAACTAGTCAAGTCCCGTTAGATTATTTTAACAAGTTGTTAAAATAATAAAATATA
>APFE030470182.1:5423-23228 GCA_000404065.3 Pinus taeda | reverse complement strand
TATATAAAGCAAAGGAGATCATTTGGCTTAGGTATGCTTTTGGGTTGAATATCTTAAGATCTGAAATGTTGGGTTATTGTTTCAAAAGCTCGATCTATATGAAAGTGAAGTGGAAAGCGAATCTGTGAAGGGTGATCTCTCAAGTGCTGCAGCTGTGGGAGTGAGGAGGCGCCGTAGGAGACGCCGCAGGAGACGCCACAGGAGGCGCCGCAGGAGACACCGCAGGAGGCACCGCAGGAGACACCACAGGAGGCGCCACAGGAGACGCCACAGGAGGCGCCGCAAGAGACGCCGTAGGAGGCGCCGAAGGAGACACCGCAAGAGGTGCCACAAAAGGCGCCGCAGGAGACGCCGCAGGAGGCGCCGGAGGAGGCGCCACAGGAGACGCCACAGAAGGTGTTCTGGGTTTAGTTTTCTGTTATTGTGGATCTGGTTATCTGGGTGACTTACTGGTACTTGATGATCATTTGATGTTTATGGATCCAGTATGAAAATTGGATGAAACATGGCCTTTCAGATCATGTGTTGTGCTTCAGTGTATCCAGTATGAAAATTGATGAAACGTGGTACCTGGAGGAGAGCAGATTGTAGGCCAGCGCCTACGTACTAGTACTTAAGCTAGTACAAAAGCAAAGGGGAAGCTTTGGAGCATTGTAGCAGGTAGCAGCCTGCGTACTAGTAAATGGATCGGCTAGTACAAGAGCAAAGGGGGTTGTAGCTCCCGTACTGGTATAAGACTGCACCAGTACAAATATTGTAAAAGGATTTTCTTATTAAGAAGAAGATTGAGATGACTTGCAGCAGGTGGTTTTCTCCCGCATTGGGTTTCCACCTTATATCATGGTGTTCATGTGTGTGCCTTATGTGTGATGATCTATTCTATGTTACTGAATCTGTTAACTGATAATATGGTTGATAATGTTCTAATGCACTCATTGAAGATCAATTAACTTAATCATAAGAAGTTGTGGAAGTAGCATATATGAATCAGAGTTTGGAAATGAAAAGTTTTATTAATGTGATAATACTGATTCACCCCCCCTCTCAGTATTATTTCCAACAGTCTATGGATGATAAGCTGTACTAAAGGCCAACTCTGTACCCAAACTTGCAAATAGCTCCTTCCAAAACTTGGAAGTGAAATTTGCATCCCTTTCTAACATAATATTCTTTGGAACACCATGTAATCTCACTATCTCTCTGATGTAAACTTGTGCTACCTCACTGGCCGAATATGTAGTCTTCATTGGAATGAAGTGAACTACCTTGATCAACCTTTCGACCATAACCATAATATAATCATGTTGTCTCACTATCCTTGGAAGACATGTAATGAAATCCATGCAAATGACCTCCCATTTCCATTTTGGAATCAGTATAGGCTGTAGTAGACCACTTGGATGCTTACATTCCGCCTTTACTTGCTGACAATCTAAACTTCTAGCCATGAACTCTGCCACTTCCTTCTTCAGATTCAGCCCATGGCATAACTTCTTCACCGCCGTCAATGTATTATGATATCTTGGGTGACCCGAGTATGGCTTGACATGAAACTCCCTCAAGATAAGCTTCTTGAGCTCACTGCAATTCGGTACATAGATCATGTCCCTGAATCTCACTAAGCCATTTTCTATGAGATGATATTCTGCATCCTAATCACTTATAACTATACATGCACCTATACTTGTACCTATACCCATACCCTGCTGTAACTTGTGCATGATCTCCATGTACTTGTTATCCTGTTATCCTACCTGTAAGATCTTATCCTGTAACTCTGTCCTGTAAGAACTCATAGCTGCTATATGATTTTTCTGTACCTTCTTGCTAAGAGCATATGCAACTCGATTCTCCTTCCCTTTTATGTATCCGATCTCGAAGTCAAGCTCATTAAGGGTGGCCAACCATATAGCTTACCTAGCATTTAGATTCGGTTGGTCAAACAAAAACCTCAACTCACTGTGGTTGCTCATTAGTACAAACCTCCTGCCAAGAAGATAGTGCCTCCACATCTTCAATGCATGTATGATTGTTGCTAGCTCAAGGTCATGCATTAGATAGTTTTTCTCGTGCTCATTCAATTTCTGTGACTCATATCAGACTACCTATCCTTCTTGCATGAGAACTCCACTAAGTTCTCTCTTGCAAGCATCTGTACATCTGTACACACTAGAAATTGCTTGTCCAGATCTGCAATCTTTAGTATTGGTGCATGTTTCAACAACTGTTTGAGCTGCTAAAAAATAGATGCATATTGTTCTGTCCATTTGAGCTTCTTACCTTTCCTTTATAATGATGTGATAGGATATGCAATGAATGAGAACTTCTTGATGAACCTCCTTTAGTAACCTGCCAATCCCATAAATGATCTCACCTCATCCACATTCTTAAGAGTTGCCCACTCCATGATGGCCCTTATATTTTCTGGATCTACTAATATGCATTCCTTGGAAATGACATGTCTTAAGTAATGCACCTCTGTCTGAAAGAAGCTTCACTTGTTGAGCTTAGCATACAACTAATGCTCTCTCAACAACCTCAACATTGCTGCTAAATGCTTGGCATGATCTTCCTCATTTTTAGAATATACCAATATGTCATCAATGAAAACAATAACAAACTTTTCTAGATAAGGATGCAACACAATATTCATCAAACACATAAATGTTGCTGGAGCATTAGTTAAATCAAATGGAACTACAAAAAACTCATAATGCCCATACCTGGTCCTGAACACATTTTTAAAGATATCCTCTTCCTTGATGCGTACCTGATAGTATCCCAATCTCAATTCAATCTTAGACAACACTTATGCTCCCTTAACCTGATCAAACAAATCATCAATCCTCGAAAATGGGTACTTGTTCTTGTTCGTTACCTTATTCAGCTGTCTGTAATCAATGCACAATTTGAGAGTACCATCTTTCTTCTTTATGAACAACATTGGTGCACCCTAAGGTGATACACTTGGTCTAATGTATCTCTTGTCAAGCATCTCCTTTAACTATAACTTCAAATCTACCAACTCAGGTGTGATCATATGATAAGGTGCCTTTGATGCCAGAGCTGCCCCTGGCACAAACTCAATAGAAAAGTCTACCTCCCTGTGAGGTGGAAACTTTGTAATTTCATCAGGAAATACATCCTGAAACTGTCTTAGAACTAGGTATTTGCTCAAAACATTTTCATCCCCAACTTCCTTACCTTTGTCACTAGAAATGTGCACTGCAAACATCACACAACCTTTTCTGCAACTATGCTTAGCCTGCAAATTTCTCTTTTTCCCACTATCATCCACACAATCAATGGCCTTGTTGAAGCAATCCACTTTGGTCCTGTGAAGGTACAACCAATCCATACCCAAAAGCATACTATATGGACCCAATGGAAATACATTCAAATGTGCTACTGTAGGCATGCCATTTAACTCAAATGCACAAGCTCTTACCCAATGGTGAAATCTCTTCTTTGTACCTATAGCCAATTGTACCAATCAAGATTCTACATGCACTTATTTTCTCAAACCACAATTATCTACTAGGTCAAGATTAATATAACTATAGTTATATCCAAGATCAATCAAAATAGAAACAACTTGATCACAAAGCTTACCGTCCATCTCAATGATAAATTCTTGATGATCTGCCTGCTTGTTGTCCATAACTGCATAGATATGAGAAATGCTATTACCAACATCATCAACTGTATACACCTCTTGAGCATTGTAGATCTGGGGCCTACCACCACTCTGATACTATGGACAATCCCTCTTATGATGATCTTTACCACATATCAAACACTGCAATGGTTCCCTACCACCGCCTCTACCCTGCTTCTCTCCATGTCCTTTCTCAGTTGTATTGAACCTCTTGTAAGGAACTAAATTTTCTTTCTCACTTGCATCTTGAGGTCTTCCTTGCTTTGGTGGCCATTTTCCTTAAGCTTTCTCATTTCCTCTCAAGTCACGCTTAGGCTCAACTTTGCGCTTTGACTGCTCAAAACAACGTTTCAACTTTCAGATGGCCTCCTCCAACAATCTAGGCTCATCAAACTCAATATGATCTCTGTATGCTACTGGAATTCCACTGATGGATTTCTGAACCTTGGCCTTCTCCTCCTTGAGGTAAGGCACATATCTCAATAGCTCCAAGAACCTGCTAGATTAGTTATCATCTGTCATGGAACTCATCCACAACTCATAAAAATCCTTAACTCTATCATCAAAGAATCTTTTTGACAAATAATTCTTTTTGAAGAGCCTCTCAAACTCATGCCAAGTCAAATAATCCTCATGTATACCTTTAATATTATTTACATTTTCCCACCAAATATCTGCTTTACATTTGAGCCTGAAAGCAGTTATCCTTGCTTTCTTGTCTTCTAAATACTCATGCAATCTAAAGAATTTCCTCATACCAAGCAACCACGACTCTGAATCTTGTGATTTCTTCATCTCTCCATAAAAGGTAGGTGACTTTTCTTTCTTAAACTCATTCGGTAAGTATCCTATATCAATCCTCTTGTAAGGATGATAATGATGATGATCATGATGCCTGCCAGAACTAGAACTAGAATAGTACCTGTGTCCATCATCTCTCCTATCCAGAGTGTCCAACAACCTGCCATATTTGATTGTTTCCTCTCTGTCCGACCTTTGACCACCATAAGACTTGCTGCCATATGCCCCATTAATTATGTCCTCTAGCTCATGGCTGATCCGAAGTGGTCCCTATCGTTGTAATTCTAACAAAAATTTGAAGTAGTATTGCATTAACCTTTGCTTGTTTCTCTTGTGCTTGCATGATTTTGTCATTGTCCACCTTACAAATCCTTATCTCGTCCTTCAAGCTTCTCATTGTATCTGCCAAATCAGAAGAGATCCCAACACCACATTGCTCATTCAATTCATAGGGAGAGTCTTTGTAGTCTACCATCTTACTAGCCATTTGATCTCTTTCCTACAAGGCATATTATGTCATCTAAACCAAATCACAATAAACCAACATACCTTAACATAGTTCGGGGAGGATATCTCATCCGTAATATCATCAAACTAACGTGATATATAATCATAACATTGTATAGACATATGATACATAAGCACATAACCATGTAACCATCAGTCTAGCTAGAGTTCAATCATTAATGCATGACCACATCAACTACACACATACCATGAATACATACATGACACAACAACCATAACACCATTGTATACTTGAACACATGAAAACATTAGCATGCATAAGCAATGTGTAATCGACCACACACACACGCATGAATGCATATGATCAACCATGAACGATGATACATGTAACTAAGTATGAAAGAATGTAACCAAACATATGAGAATGTAACCAAGCATACAAAATGACACATGTAAGCGACATATAACAACATGTAACCATTCATACACTTGTGACAACATGGTTCACACAAAGACATCCTTATTCCCATGGCAACATCATTACAACCATGACCAACACCATGCATATGAAACAAACACGCAGACCACAAGGACGATTGACACTGTACAACCGATATGAATACATAACAAACACATTCACCCAAGGAGAGCGTAAATATGCTCTGATACCAATCTTTAACCACCCTCCTCCCACATCTACCCAAGTAATCGACCAACCGAGGTAAACATGTGACAAGGGACGCCACAATGAAGGTATTCAACCTCCTTGGTGACCTTAAGAAAATGGAATCGACGGAACACATCAACCATACCTTCCACATCAGCAACAACACCCCTAGGAGACATCTCAACCACTTAGACATCCTACCCCTGGGTCCCACTAATATTTTAGACCTCTTGACCTCTAGAAGCTCTCATGATATAGGCATGCCAGTGTTTAGGGACCTCTAGAAGCTCTCATAGGCTTGCAAGCCAACATCCAGGGACTTTTCCAATAGACCTGTGCCAACTTTCAATGAATTCAAGACACTTTTCTAGCCCAGAATTTTGGCCACTGCCCAGAATTTGTCATAACTCTCAGAATCCATCAAAGACATGACGACTAGACTACTAAACCAAAAATCAACCCTAGGACTAGGCCTAACCATCCCCATCCGGGACTGACATTTCGTCAAACACTTGACATCAATGCAACCTATAGGTCTAGGATACAAGACAAAGCACGAATGAATAAAAACTCTTATGAAACATGATAAGAAGGATTGTCACCTTCTCCATTGAACTGTTATAACACCAATTAGGCCTTGCATCCATCAATTTAATAATTAAAAGTAAATACATGAGATGACGATGACATGATCCAATCAATTAACCATGCTTATAACCAACATAAAACCATGTAAATAAAAGAGATATAACATCCATTAAATCCACATATAAACAAGTGAAAAATTAATATAACTTATCTTTCATTAGTCATAGGCAAATCCGACCATGTTCAGGACTTCCACGTACCACCCAATCATAAACATGGCTGAACCAAATATTTCTTTCAGCTAGTCACCCCCGTTCCATATTTCAAGCATAAATGTGGGATATCATGGATAAACCAATCCAAAAAAAAACCAAGGGAATCCAGAGGTTAAACGACCTCCACCCTCAGCAAACCATGATCACACCAAAATCGGTTCTTCGATCACAACGGAATCAAACTTGGAATCACATCCACAATCCATCATTATCCTTGAGAAATTTTCCGTCTCCTTGTCTCTCAGGCTTTATTGGAATCCAATCTTGGATCACTAGGCCCTAAACCAAGACCAGTCTCTCAGGATTTACCACAATCCAAACCTGGATCACTAGACCCTAAACCAAGACTTCTTCCTCAGGCTTTGTTATCACCAAAAAATTGATCATTTAGCCTAATTACTAGATAGATCAAAGTACACCATGTAAAGCCAATTTTACCATAGTAAAATTGCTTTCAATGTGAAAAATTAATTAATAAACTACCTTTGTTAAGTAATTTATAATTAAAACCATGAAGAATAGTTAAATAGATCACTATTTATTTGATTTTCTTCTAGGAATAATTAATTAAACCATTAATTAATTAACATTCCTTGTCATATTTGACTCAATTATGAAAAATAAATAGATAGATAATTAATTATCTTATTTTTCTCTAAGAATAATTAATTAATCACTATTTAATTATTATTCTTTATCAAGTTTGACTAAATCCCTTAGGTATAATTAAAAAAATCATTATTTGTTTATTATTCCTTAACCAATTTCTTGAGATGATAAATAAATCATTTTATTTATTTATTATTTCTAAATAAAAGTTTTAAATACTTTTTCCTCCTAACCAAATATAATAAAATATTCCAAGTGGTTATTCCAAGAATGGGGTTAATAATATTTTATTATTTCTCATTATTCGAGTATAACTCGATATTTTGTTATAAATAGAAGGGTTTTCCATTCATGATTCACTTTTGATTAATTTCATTGTTGTAACTCTAATTATTTTCATTGTCCCCCACCATTTTTCTTCCATTTGAGTTCCCATTTAGCTCAAACTTTTTATTTGTTGGGTTTACACATTATAGATGAGAGAGACTCTATAAAAAATTTGAAGACGTGTTAGGTCCCTATAATACTAGTGATTCCCCCATTACTATTGTCATTGTAGCCTTATTGTTATTGTTGTGCTCCTATTGTTATTATTGTGCCCCATAGAAGCCCATTATTGTTATTTTTGTGCCCTTATTTTATTATTGTTATGTCAGCTTTGATTATATTGTGACCCCTTAGACTCCTATATATAGAAAGCAGGTTTTGTCATTTGTATCATCTAAGAATTGTTCATTTGTGAGCTGGTTTCATAACATTTCGTATCAGAGGTTTGGATTCTAGGGTTTCACTGCTCAAAAACAGGTCATCGTGGAATTCTCGCTATAATTTTTGTTATGCGATGTTTCAGAAGCTAAAAAAACTCATTTGATCCAAAATCGCGATGATTCTCAGGTCTAAATTTCAGATCTTGTATCCCTATATTTTCGGAGATATGATCCAAGGAAGTTAGGGTTTTTGCAGGCTCCCGAATTACATCCAAAACAAGTGACATTGGGAAAATCTTCATAAATTTCTCTCTGAGTATTAGATTAAAATTTTGTAAGAAGTTACAGAAAGAGGATGGACTCTAGCTTTTCGTGGATCATTTTTAGGTCCAAAGGTTGAAACAATTACATGTGGCACTTCGTACAAGTTCATTGTACTAAAAAAGTGCATAATCAAGACATCTTGGGAGATTGGGCATAACACTTTCTTGGAGAATCCAATTTTGATTAGACTGGTGGAGTTGGAAAGAGGACTTAGAGGGTTACCACAGTTCGCAATTTTAGACCTTGGAGATCTGAAATTTCAGAGATACATCGGATACAATATCAAACTCCTACAAAGTGAAAAAATGTGTGTAGTTTTTTTAAATTTTTGCATAAGTTTGGTTTGAAAAATTAGTTTGAAGGAATTCAAAGGGCATAGTGAAGCATAATTATCATGAATATATTCCCCGAAGAAAGAAAATGGAAACACGTAGTAAGCAGCCTGAAAGCTCTAGCATGACTCATGAAGAAGAGGAAGAAATGTAACATGATATATCAAAATTACGAAACCAAGTGCAACAAAATTCACTCTCACAAAAAGTAACGAATGCTAAGATAGATGGTGTAAAGAAAGGCGTAGAAGCTAAGATGAATGGCGTGGAAGCTAAGATGGATGGCGTGAAAGCTAAGATTGATGGTTTAAAGAAAGGCGTGGAAGATAAGATGGATGATTTATAAGAAAAACTTGAAGGCAACATGGAAGATTTGAAGACATATTTGACAAAGTTTCTACAAGAAATGCTTACTAATGGCGAAAGGGTAGTAAAGGAAACTCATGATGAGAAAAAAATAAATGTTAATCATGATTTCATAGACTATAACGTTGGATCGAAGACCCACCATGTTCCAAATATCGATATGAGGAAGTTTGATGGAAAGTATCCAGTAACATGGATACTACAGATGGGGCAATATTTAGATCTCCATAATGTGAAAAACACACAAGAGGTACACATTGCAACTTTATATTTGGAACCAAATTAGTTTATATGGTATTTATGGCTTTGATCTCATAAATAAATTGTCACTTGGGCAATTTTTACGGATGAAATGATAGCACATTATGAGGATACAAAACACAACATTTTTTTAGCCAATTGATAAATATCAAACAAAAGGGTTCAATGATGGAGCACATAGAGGACTTCCAAAAATTAAATATAAGGGTAAAAGATATTCCAATGGAGCATAGGATTGATGTGTTCATAGGGACTTTAAAGGATAACATCCAACATGAGGTTCGCCTTTGGGAACCTGATTCATTGGAGAAGTCATTCAGGTTGGCAAGAAAAATGGAAAGCAAAATTATGGCAACAAGGAAGCCTACCACTCACAATTATAAATATGGAAGTGTTGTTGCCCCTAGCCTTCCATGACCTACATGGTTGACACCACGAAAATTGGAATAAAAAAGAGCAAAAGTGCTTTGTTACCGTTGTGATAACAAATACACTAAAGGTCATAAGTGTGATGAGAAAAAAATATTTTACATAGATTGTGAAGAGGAGGAAGAAAAGGAACAAGAAACGTCAAAAGAAGAGGATATACACCAAGAAAAAACTCTAGAGAAAGAATAAATGAATCCAACCATATCTTGTAATTCATTGGACGAAATTACCACTCCTCAAACTATCAAGATAGGAGGACATATCAAGAAGAAAAAGGTAATAGTGTTGATTGATTCAATTAGTACCCATAATTTTATTCATTATAAAATAGCCAAGAAATTGAATTGCTTCCTATATCAAGCATCAGACTATCAAGTGATGGTTGAAAGTGGAGGAACCATAAATTTCTTTGGAAAGTGCCGGAATATCAAGCTATCCATGGGAGAATATGTATTTAATAGCCCAATTCTTTCCATTCCAATGGGTGTTCTTGATGTTGTACTAGGAGTCTAATGGCTACAATCCTTGGGTGCAATAGCTTTTAATTGTCAAGAAATTTTCATGAAAGTTTCTTTAGAAGGAAAGGAAGTTGAATTAAGGGGTATCGTAGGGAAACTAGGAAAGATAATAAGCTCTAACGAAATGACAAAGCTTCTAAAGAAAGAACAACGAGGCATAATTTCATAATTATGTTCGCTAGATGTTCCCACATCAAAATCATCTATTTCTATAGATCTCCAAAAAATCTTGGAAAATCATTCCAAGGTATTCAAGACTTCCAAAGTCCTCCCACTTATTCATGATCATGATCATGCTATTCATTTGATTCCAGGAAGTGTTCCTCCAAACATCAGGCCTTACAGTTATCCCTATGCTCAAAAGAGTGAAATTGAACATATGGTTGCAGAAATGATAGAGGCTAGTATAATTCAACCTAGTCAAAGTTCTTTCTCTGCTCTAGTAGTATTGGTTCACAAGAAGGATGGATCATGGCACATGTGTCTAGATTATAGGTAGCTCAACAAGCTCACTATTAAAGATAAATTTCCCATTCCTGTCATTGATGAATTATTGGATGAATTGTATAGATCAATTTACTCCACCAAGTTGGATCTTCGTTTAGGATATCATCAAATCAGAATGAATACTAAATACATTCCGAAAACAACATTTAGAACTCATGAGGGTCATTATGAATTTTTGGTCATGCGTTTTTGCCTTACCAATGCACCTTCTACATTTCAAGGTTTGATGAATTCCATTTTAAAACCCTTCCTTAGAAAATTTGTGTTAGTATTTTTTGATGATATACTAATCTACAACAAGTCTTGGAAGGATCATGTTCAACATGTTGACAGGGTGCTCAAACTATTGGAGGTGAAACAATTATATGCAAAAAGCTCAAACTATTTCTTTGGAGTATAAGAGGCGGAATATCTGGGTCATATTGTATCTCATGAAGGTGTTAAGGTAGACCCTAGCAAAATTAAAACCATTAAGGAATGGAAAATCCCTACATCCATAAAGTATATGGGAGGATTTCTTGGGTTGACAGGGTATTATCACAAGTTTGTTGAGAATTAAGAGAGAATAGCAGCACCTCTAACAACATTATTGAGGAAAGTTGCAATTTCTTAGACTCTAGAAGCAACGAAGGCCTTTGAACATCTTAAAGAGGAAATGTGCCAAGCACGGGTATTAGCTATGCCAGACTTCACAAAAACCTTTATTGTGGAATGTGATGCCTCAGCAAATGCAATTGGTGTTGTTTTAATGCAAGAAGAAAGACCCATTGCTTTGGAAAGTCTTCCAATCAATTGAAAGTAATTACACAAAGCTATTTATGAGAAGGAGCAATACTACATGCACTTAAGAAATGGCAACCCTACCTAATGGGAAGGCACTTCAAGGTAAAAACGGATCATGATAGTCTTAAATACTTTTTAGAACAAAGATTATATTAATAAGAGAAACAAAAATGGGTCACAAATATGTTGGGTTATGACTTTGAAATCATATACAAAAAAGGGAAGCAAAATGTTGTTGTAGATGCACTCTCAAGAAAGGATGAGGATGTGGAAGCATTTCTTTGCGTCATTTCTATTATCCAACCAGATTGGATAAATGAAGCAAGGGATGAATGGAAGAATGACGAAGAAGTGTGGGCACTCATTCAAAATTTACAAGAAGATCCCAGTACATATGATACATTTAGCTAGAAAAATGATTCGTTATGGTACAAAGATTGCTTATACCTATGTAAGAATTCCCAACTCAAACAAAAGATTCTTATGGAATTGCACATCTCTCCCTTAGGAGGGCACTCAATATTTCTAAAAACTTACCACAGGGTTAAGAAGGAAGTTTTTTGGGATGGCCTTAAATTGGATATTCAAAAGTTTGTGGTGGAGTCTTTGGTTTTCCAACAAAAGAAAGTTGAAACAATTAAGACCCCAGGTCTATTGCAACCTTTATCCATTCCAAGCCAACATTGGGAGGAGGTTTTAATGGATTTTATCACAGTTTTACCCAAGTCCAAAGGAAAGAGTGTTATCATGGTGGTTGACAGACTTACCAAGTATGCACACTTTTGTGCATTATCTCATCCATTTAAAGCAAGTATAGTTTATACTGCATTTATGGAAACAATTCAAAAGCTACATGGAGACCTAAAGATTATTGTAAGCGATAGAGATCCCATTTTCACTGGAAATTTTTGGATAGAATTATTTTTTTGTCTTGATACTCAATTAGCTCATAGCTCATCTTATCATCCTTAATCGAATGGGAAAACTGAGATAGTAAAAAAATGTTTGGAAGGATATCTTTGTTGCTTTGTATCCGATAAACAAACACAATGGGTCAAATGGTTGCCTCTAGTTGAATGGTGGTATAACACTTCCTTCCATACTGCAACAAAATGACCCCATTTATGACACTTTATGGATATCATCCTCCGTCCATTTTAAGAGAAAATTCTAAGGTTCAGCAGTGGAATATCACATCGAGCATCAACAACAAGTTCTCCAACTCTTAAAGGATAACCTCACTTTGGCACAGAATAGAATGAAACAACAGGTAGATCAACATCACAGCAAAAGAAGTTTTGATGTAGGTGATTGGGTATTCCTATGACTACAACCATATAAAAAATGTCCCTCAAGCAAGCAAAGAAGGATAATAAATTATCATCAAATTATTATGGTCCATGCAAGGTGTTGCAAAAGATAGGTACTATAGAATACAAATTGGAGCTTCCTGTAGCTTTTGAGTGCACCCAATTTTCCATGTTTCATGCTTAAATAAGGTTATAGGTGACAAGCTCCTAGTTCAAACAACATTTCCATAACATGATGAGGAAGGAAAAATCATATTGGAACCCGAAGCAGTCACAGAAATAAGAACTCGATAGCTACAAAATTGATTAATTTCAGAGTATCTCATCAAGTGGAAGAAATTACTTGCTGAAGATTCCACATGAGAGGATGAGAATTTTATATAGAAGCATCGATAACTACTCATGCATTGAGGACAACATTTTTTGAAGGAGAGGGTCATGTTAGGTGCCTATAATACTAGTGATTCCCCCATTACTATTGTCATTGTAGCCCTTATTGTTATTGTTCTGCCCCCATTGTCCCCATATTGTTATTATTGTGCCCCATAGAAGCCCACTATTGTTATTTTTGTGCCCTTATATTATTATTGTCATGTCAGCTTTGATTATATTGTGACCCCTTAGAATCCTATATATAGAAAGGAGGATTTTTCATTTGTATCATCCAAGAATTGTTCATTTGTGTAATGTAAAGGAGGTTTCCTCCTCAAAGAGGCTACTTTATAAGTGGTTGATCTATCTTTTCTATCTTTTTGTGAGTTGGTTTCATAACAAGACATTTGAGGATAGCAAAGAACCCATCCCATAGAGGGGGATTGGTAACATATATTTGTTCCCTTCACAGGTGCTATAATAAAATATATTCTTTGTATATCTAGTTTCCATTGGATGATTGGAGCTATTACTGTTTCTTTTAGCTATTTAACTATGACTATGGCATATATAAGGACTTTGGTAGGTTTTGTTTCTATCAGTTGCTGTAGATCTACAGTGTTTAGCACCCATTTATATTGTTGAGACTTTTGTTCATCCATAATCTTAAGTGTTTTCTTTTCCTACATCTTTGAGAGTAAAACACTACAACAGGCTTTACCGTGTATCCCGCCAAAATTAGTCAAGGGATTCCTAGTCCTTTGGGATTGAACCTTGAGACCACCTCCGCCCAGGACTCCGAAATATATCTAGCAAACCAAAGCTCAAAACCGAGATAAACATCCCAAAATACCATGTCATTCGGAAAAAATAAGGCTAGGCTAAAAACCACTGTCATGACCTGGCAAAACCATGCTACCGATAGCAAGAGAACCATGCACCAACATGCAAAGCCATGCATGTCAAAACTAGTGAGGAAATCACACATGCAATATGTTACCTACAAGTATTCCTGCTAAAGCTGCCTGATCCTGCTCTTCCTTCCTTGATCCTTGCTTTCCTTCCTTTCCCTTTCCTTGCTTTTCCTTCCTTGAACCAAAGCTAGAGTGCTCCAAGAAAACTCTAAGTGATCAAGAGTGGGAGAGAGAGAGAATAATGAGAGAGATCCAAAACTAAAATGATAAAATATTACCAACTGATCCTCATAAGCCTTTTTATTAATGAGGCCTCTATTTTCTTCATTTTCCATTATTTTCCTTCATTTTCCTCCTCACATGCAACATGTGACCTTTCACCTTACTTTTCTCCTAATTTCCTTTATTTTCATAAATAAATGTGCCAAAAATGCTTTTTTTCTTTTTAATGCCTTCATTTTCCTATTTCCTTAGGAAAAAGACATCCAGTCACGCCCACTAGGATACCTTTGCTCAACATTCAATTTTGAATAAGTGTCCCTTAACCGTGGTCTTATTTTGCATTTATTAACCTTTATAACATGAAATTTTCACCAGGGTTGTTACACCCCCTCTTACTATTTTTAAAACTCGTGCACTTTGCTCCATCACAGTTGCATGTGATGTGATTGCCATTGAATGCAAGTGGTCCGCCATCAGAGTTGTATGATGGTTAACTCTTCACATTTATTTATGCAGGCCCACATTTACATTAATTTCCGTTGAGCCTAAAAATTTTAGAACTTGGTAATAAAAAAACACATTTTGTTCTAACCATTATACAAAATTTGCCTTCTTTTTCTACATATATATGTTTTGATTTTTGAGAATTTTGGAAAAAAGATAACTTGATCTACAACATTGGCTCCACCCGGGGATAACATTTTGGAATAGAATGATAAGAATTGCAAATCAGTTACTTCGCCTCAGGCATGGAGTCATATTGTAGATGAAATTAGCATTAAAATAAAGCACATTGGTACTTACAATGAGCTTGCTAGTATTTACAATGGAAATAGTAGATGAATTAAATAATGAAAGTAATGTTTAAGATACTACCCATTGAGAGGCAGTTGCAACAATTCACCATCAAGGTCCTCTAAGAGGAAAGTGTTGTTTCCTTGAAATTTAGCTATTTTAAATGGTTCAAACCATAAGGCATCAACTTTACCATGCTTTCCCTTATCTTCTTGTCTAATATCCCACTTGAATACAACTTTCATTTTCTCCTGGTATTTGATCAAATTATGTACCACTTGTTCTTTGCTCTCTTGTAGTTTGACCAACTAATTAATTCTCCGAGTGAATGGGTTTGGTTCTTTTTATGCACCTTGTATTAATTAGCTACAGGCATAGCCAAATGACTAGGAAATAAAGTTATAGTCCCATATACCAATTCAGAAGGAGATTTACCAATTTATCTCTTAGTTGTGACCTTGTTTTCCCATAGAGAAAACTTTAGCTGAGAATCCCAGTTCTTTTTGTTTTGTGCAATGACGTTTTTAAGAATTATGACCAAAATCTTATTAGAAGACTCAACCAATCCATTACTTGTGGATCATAAGTAGTGAAATGGTTAAGTATGATATTATATTTTTGGTAGAAATTAATAAGCTTTGCAGATTTAAAAACCTGGGCATTGCCAGTTACTATCTTCTTTGGACAACCAAACCTTGCAAGAATGTTTTCCTCAATAAATCTAATCACCACTAAATCTATTATTGTTCGAGTTGGGATGACTTCTACCCATTTTGTAAAATATTCCATGGCATTCAAAATCCACTTGTATTGCCCACTATATAGTGGGTGAATATCACCTATAAAATCCAATCCCCACTGCCTAAATGGCTCCTCCACAAATATTGAAACTAAAGGCAAAGGTGCTTGTTTTTGCATTTCAACAAATATTTGACATTCCTTACAAAATTTTACCATTTTATAAACACCATTGAATATTTTTGGCTACTAGAAACCAACTTTCAAACTTTTATGGTATGTTACTTCCCAACTATAATGTCCCCAATAAGCACATCCATGGAACTTGTTATCACTGAAAAGATTTCAAAGAAAAAGGGTAAGATACGAAAGAATTGGTCTTGGTCATTCTCATTGTTTCTTTTAAGGAGTCTAAAACATAGGATAGAGTCTTGTTCCCTTTGTTAAATATGGTCAACAATCTTGTTTTACCCACCATTGGTCCCACATTTATTCAAAGTGTCATCTGTTAAGGCTATTTCAAAAATTACATGCACTACGAAATCAACTAGGAGTTTTCGTAGCGCAAACTCACAAAAATACACTATGTGCGCTATGAAAACCTAGACAGTTTCGTAACTAGGAGATTTCATAGCGCAAAACGAAGAATTTACACTGGTTGCGCTACAAAATCAGGGATTTGTGCCAGATCTTGTCTAACTATCTTTTCCATCAAAATTCGTTAATTTCTCATCACCATGTGTCAATCCTTGAACCATGCCTATCACATGCAACCATTCATTCTCATTATTAGATTTGTTAGATGTCTTGTACGCATTCTTTCAAATTTCCAAAAGTAAGGTGAGGTGAGTTAGTCTTGGTTTTTACTGTGTTTCTTTCATGCATAAGAAGACAATTGGAAAGCTTGAAGATGACACTCATTAGAACTTTTTGAAAGCTCAAGCGAGGCAGTTCTCAATTTCAAATTCAAGCGAGGCCGTGTTCAAATCATGCAGTGCAGGTTTATCTTCAAGTTTCCTTGCAGGGTTTTCATAGACATGTCTGAAAGGAAAAATCACAGATCAGGCTGGTGTCTTAGACCTGAGCCTGAAGGCTTAGATGTTCTCACGAGGAATAAAGAGGTTGAAGAAGCCTTCAAACAGGTAGGCTGCTAGAGGTTTTGTGAAAAAATCCAGGGAGGTCACAGTTAAATAATCAAGGATTTTGCCTTTAATTTCATCGGTTTGAATTCAAAAGTTGGAGTGCTAGAAATACCAATATCTCCTAAGGTCATATCTGCAATCAGAGAAGAAGAAGGTTCAAATCAAGGAAGTGGTACAAGAGCAGTTTATTGATAAAACAATCAAAAGAAGAGTAACCAGAAGTCAATTAGCCAAGGAAAAGGGGAAGAAAGTGATTGTTGATGAAAGCCCAGCTTCAAAGGGAAGTTTGAACGATCTCCTCCACACCATCTACATAGAAGAGACTCCTCTGGTCCAAGAAGAGCTACTTGAAGCCAATGTTGAACAAAATCAAAGGAGTTAAATCTTCCAAAAAGCTTCAATTTGATGACCAAGTCTCACAATTTGTTTTCAAGCCAAGAAGGCCTGTGACTAGGCATTAAGAAGATTACAAGAGACAAATCCTGAGGTAAGTGAGATAGATTGAGGACCTACAAATTTAATTGAGCAAACTAGGAGGACAATCTCAACATAAAAGAATCGGGCAGTAAGTGATTGGAGCCTTAACACAATTTTAGTTAGAACATTACCTTTTTGAAGATGTTTATGGATGAATTATGTCAAAGATATGTGGCCTATTGGCATAAGATGAAGTTGTGAAGAAATCACAAGAAGAATATGTTAGCACTTGAAATTTCACCTAGGCTGAGATAGACAAATCTCAAGGCTACATCAAACCATTCAGCCTCGTAGCTAGCCCTACGAGGCAGGAGAAGGCTCTCTCCGGTCAAACTCGGTAGATTTTTCAATAGGATGAGTTGACCAATTAGAAACACTGATATTAGGCTTGTAAACTGATAAGGAGGGTTGATTTAAAGTTTTTGGGGTTTTTGGTGGCAATTGGAGGGAGTGCAATTCAGGGTGCGGGGATTGAGCTCAGTTTTTGCAGCTGGGTCTTTGGGGCAAGGTAGGAGTTTGTGCTGATGCCTTTAGCTGAGATG
>APFE030470181.1:0-11657 GCA_000404065.3 Pinus taeda | reverse complement strand
CCTGCTTCTCCCTCTCCCTCTGTCCCCCTCTCTCTGTCCCCCTCTACTCATCTCCGACTCTCTTTCCATCACCCTTTCTCTCTCCATCTCTCTCTCCCACTCCCACTCTCCATCCCTCTCTCTCTCTATTTGTTTCCCTATATTTGCCTCTCTCTTCCTCTCCCCTTGCCCCTCTCTCTGGTTCTCCCTCTCCTTCTCCCCCTCTATCCCCCCACCTATCTCTCTCTCTTCCCCATATCCCCCTAGTCCCTCACTATCCACTTCCCACTCCACCCCGCTCATTCTCCCCCTATCTCTATCTCACTCCCTCCCTCTCTCACCCCCTCTACATCTTCCTCTCTTATTTCTCCCTCTCCCTTCTTTCATCTATCTCCCTCTCTCCCTTCCCCTGTCGTCCCTCCTTCTCTCTCTCCCTCTGCCATGGTCTCTCTCTCGCTGTCTGCCCCTCTCTCTCCTCCCTCCATCCTCTGTCCCAATATCTCCGCCCCCGTCCCTCTCCCTCTCCCTCTCCCCCTCCCCCTCTCACACCCTCTCCTCCTCCCCCTCTACCTCTATGTCCCTCTCTCTCCCCCTCTCCCCCTCTCCCAATATCTTCCCCATCCCCATCCTCATATCCCAATCTCTCTCCCCCTCTCGCTTTCTTCCTCACTGAATCTCTCCCTTTCCCCATCACGCTATCCCGCTCTCTCCCACTCTCGCTCCATCTCCCCCTCTCCCTCTCCCCATCTCCCCCCACCTATCTCTCTCTCCTTTCAACTCTCCCTACCCCTCTACCCCACTCCCCCTCCCTATCCTACTCTCTCCCCCACATATATATATCTCTCTCTCCCCCACATATATATATCTCTCTCTCCCCACATATATATCTCTCTCTTCCCCATTCCATCTCCCTATCCTCCTCTCTCCCAAACCTCTGTGTGTGTGTGTGTGTGTGTCCCTCTCCCTATCCTCCTCTCTCCCACCTCTCTCTCTCTCTCGCCCCCCTACTTCCTCTCCCTATCCTTCTCTCTCCCACACCTCTCTCTCCCTCTCTCTCCCCCCGTCCCTCCATCTCCCCCTCTCCCTCCCCCTCTTTTATTATCCCTCTCCCTCTCTCTCCCTCTCTCTCCCCCCTTCCTTCTCTTGCCCTATCCTCCTTTCCTTCCCCCTCTTCCCCTCTCTCCCTCTCTCGTTCCTCTCCCGCTCCTTCTCCCCATCTCCCCTCACATCTATTTCTCTCTACCCCTCTCCCTCCATATCTCCCACTCTCCCTCTCCCCATCCTCCTCTCTCCTGCAACTCTCTCTCCCCCCTCCCTCACCTCTCTCTTCCCAGTCCCTCCCTCCTCCCCTCCGTCTCTATCTTTGTCTCCTGCCATCCCCTTTAATCCCTCTCTATCTTTGTCTCTTGCCTTCCCCTTTTATCCCCTCTATCTCGCTCTCCCTCTCCCTCTCTCCCCCTCTCACTCCCTCTGCCCCTCTATATCTCTCTCTCACACTCTCTCCCCGTGCCTTTCCCTCACCCTCTCTACCCCCTCTCTCTTTCTCCGCCCCCTCTTCCACTCTCCCCCCCCCTTGCTCTCTCACTCTCTCCCCTGCCCCACTCTCATTATCTCTCTCACTCTCAATATCACCATCGTATCAACAAACAAGCTAAAGCATGTCATTTAACAAACAAAAGCATAATCATCATTATAATAATCATATCATTTAACAAATACAATCCACATCATGTAGCAGAAAGAAAACAACTTATCAATAAGAAATCAATTATAGGCATATTATCTAAGAAACACAATCATTATATCATCTAACAAACAATAAAACAAATAATACTAAAATATATACACATTAAACATGCACAAAATTGTCAACATCGTATTATCTTTCAATGCAATCATATTATCTAATTAGCAAAACAACAACCATCGTACCGCATAAATAAACAAAAATTACTTTAATTTAAAAAAACACATAAAATACACCAACATATACATATCATTTTAAATAGAAAACAATGTCTATACATAAATATCAATGTCATGTCATCTAACAAATATATCATATTATAAAAAAAATACAATTTATGGGTAACTTTAAAAAAAATTAAGCCTTTTTTCACATTTAAATAAACAAACACATCCATTTCACATATCTTAGAAAATAAAACTAAAAATCTACTCATGAATAAATTCTTTTATATCATCGATTTTCCAAAAAATAAATAATTACATATAATAAACAGTACAAAGATATCTTTTCACATTATAAATAATAAATTATAAATCAAAACATTCAATTACAAAAATATTCCTATATAATTTCAAATCAATAAATAATTATACAAGCATAAATATAACTAAACAATTTAAGTACAATAATTAAGTGAAAAACCCATTTACTAATAACCATATAAATATAAATGATATAAATCAAATACCATAGGATATAGAACAATAACTTTAAGTATATTACATTAGTTTTATTTGTTATATATTTAATAACTTAATATAAATATTTATTGAATAAATTAAATATTTAAAATAAGAAAATCAAATATTAAAAAAAAATTAACAAAATTGTTTATATAAAAATTTGAAATACTTAAATGTAAGCAAATAATTTAAAATAAGTAAATTGAGGTTAGATAAATAAGTAAGTGCAGTAAAAGGATAATTCTACCCTATTGATAAGTGCAGTAAAAAGAGAATAGTCAAGATATGTGGAAGAGTCCAAAAGCTTCTAAAAGTGGTAGTAGGATTCATCAATTCAGAAGAAAATGCAATGTTGAAAGAGTTCAAAAACAACTTAGTGTGAAATAGGGAATGATATGGATTTGAAGCTTCACATACTTTGACAGATTGACATTTGGACATTAGTTCATGTTTTATAAAATGACTTGGAAAAACTATTAAATGTGATGAGGCTTTATGACAAAGAACTAAAGCTGTTTTCAAACAGAACAAAGCAAAAAGATCGAAAGGTTTACACATTATGAGAGCAAGGCGATGGAAAAAGTTAGATATTGTGAAGTTTTATAACAAAGAACTAACGATGTTTCCGAGGTTTGAATAACATTGCCATCAAACCAAACATACGAAGAAAATTGAAAGTCTTTGAGACCAAGAACAAAGCACAAAGAAAGAAATAAATTAAAATTAAGAGAAATTAATGGGATTGCAGGCTGACCACAAAGAGAGCAAAAGGAAATTAATGAGATCGAAGAGAGCAAAAAGAGATTCATGAAATGAAAGGAACACTAACAAAACATAAAAATTTAGAAAGCATAAATCATAAATGTGAATATAAAATAAATAACTGTTATGGAGGTATCAAATATCATCCATGCATCCCTTCTCTCTGATCTTCTTGGTCAAAACCAAAGAATAAATCATAAATATGAATATAAAATAAATACCTGTCATGGCTGTACAAAAAAATTCTTTGGCCTGTTTCCGCTACGGCAGTCTCTGGCAGGCCTGGCTGAAGAATACAATGCATAGGCATGATTCCCAAGGCCAATTCTAGAAGTTGATCTTTATTCAGCTGTAACTCTTTAGAATTAGGGAATTCCATTAATTTTTTCAGTTGTTGTTCCCCAGCTGCCGCATGAATCACGTCAGTATGGAATAAGCTGGCATCGTCGAGCCTGGACTATGTGGATTAAGAACACGCTTCGCTGCAGAGGTGTACTGAAGGAGATCCGCGTGAGCAGCCGCCAGTTCCTTCTGTAGCTGTTGCACCTATCTCTGCGGCGTGGAGATCGGTCCAACGCACCGATAAACGGGATCTTTCAAGCGAGCTTCGGCTTCATATGCCAGAGAATTCACCGCGTCCTCCCGTTGATGGGGCTCCAAATCGTTGATTAATTTAGCCACGTTGCTTGCTCCGAAGATCTTGTGAATATTGGCAAATATTTGAGGTTTTTCCGGAGGAAAATACGGCACAAATACACACTCTGAGTTTCAATGCAGCGCACGGTGAGTTCGACGAATTCTAAGCCATCTCTGCCATTAAACATAAACCATCATGGTTTACTATGGCGGAAAAGAAATCAATACATTACACATAAATATGACTAACTGCGAGGTAAATAATTATTTAAATCAGTACAGAAAATAAACAGAGAACGCACCTTTTCCTGATATACAGATTTTTTTAATTCCCAAAGGGCACACTGAGCTGCAAGATCGAAATCGTCCGCGTATGTACCCGAATTGGCTGGCTGAAATTCCACAGGCACACGCAATTGAGCAAATCATGGTTTATTTGAGTGCCACACGGCGGCCGTTGTTGATGACGAATTTTGCAGTCAAAGTATCAACCCTGATGTGGTGATCTGTGCTCAATTTTTGAGTGGAAATTGGCCGGAACCCTAACTTGTGCTCAACGAAGCGTTATATGAACAGTTAACCCTGAATCAAGACACTGTGCTTTGCGTGTCATATGGTACGCCTGTATCTCATAGGAATCGCCACAGCTGCTCGAAATTCGAAGATCTTTCGTTCTCGTGTACAGATCAACCCTCGAAGAACTGTATCTCAGAAATATTGCTTCTGGAAACAGTAGTATCAATATCGTAAGCAAACTTTGATTTCCTGGTCGTGCGCCGGTCGATCTCCGTGACTAGCTTGTGCACATATATACGACTAAAACGAGATCTCAGTTTCCTCAAGGGCTCAACTTCCGCCGTTGATAAAAAGAACGAGGAAGGAGGCATTGCAGAGGGAGTTAAATGTTAGTTTAAGAAGATGGAGGTGGTACTCCAAGTACCCATCAGCTTTTCCCAAACAACTAAAGGCTGTGATGTGAAAAGGAAGAGAAACAGAAAGAGGAAGGCGAGTATGTGAGGATAGACCACACGATTGAACACAGGTGATAGATAGAAGAGGAAGTGTTTTCTCTGGAGTTTCAGAAGAGCAAATACAGATGACAGATAAAAGAGGAAGATGTCAAAAAAAAACTTCGATCTATTCGCTTGAACTTACCCATATATATGCACAGCACAATCATTATCTATTTCAAAACGACATAAAGATTCCAGGCCACGGCTCCTTTATATCAAAAAAGATGTAATCCCTTAAACGTTAAGCGGATCACACTCTACCACAACGTCTATAACAAAAACGCCTGACACGCTTTTTTTGAAGTTCTTGTGGATAAAGATTGCAGGCGTATCGGTTAAAGGAGCGGATCACAGTATAATTGAACATACCATAAACTTAAAAACTAATTAAACATACTGGTGAAGCGTTTAGGGGAAATATGATATATTAAATTAAATTACAAAGTAGTTGAATTATTAAAAATGTTTCCGTAAATTATTATTCATAAAATATTTATTGAATTTGAATGAGAATGGGAGTGGGAGGTATTACATACTTGTAGCTCGAATTCGTCTGGAAAAAGATGTTGAAGGGTTTGCATTATATTGAAGTCTCGTGAATTAACATTGCCATCCTCCTGCAACATAAAATGACATGAACAGGTTAGCAATAAATGAATACGTAATTAAATCTATAACGAACACGTTGTTAAAGCTCTAACATTTTCAATTAAATTCGATGACATGACAAAGGTTAACATCATACCATATAAACAGAATTCAATACAATCCATGCATACAATCACACGCATAAACATGGCATGCATACAATCACACACATAAACACGGCTTCACGGTCACAGACAAATCGACATACTCAAACAACAGAGTTACTCACTGACTCACACTGAAACAAACCACACATCTAAGCACACAGACTTGCCAATCTGAATATAGAAGACTGAAACCAACAACACATCTAAACACACAGGCTTGCCAATCTAAATGTAGATAGATGAGCAGAAAAATACTGAAAAATGATAATAATTTGGTTACTTCCTTCGACGAGTATATTCGCCGGGCTGCCGAGTATATTCCCATGCCCTTTTGAACGTTTTATTGACGCCGAGCGTTATACGTTGACGAGTGTTATGAAAATATGACAAATTTCACCATCATGGTTAGGTTAGAACACGCGCCCGTAAATACCGGAGTGTAATACGCTGATAAATGGTGCTTTTGTCAGAGAATTTAAGAAACTTGACATAAAAGAAACGCAGCAGCCATTGTTCGAGTGGAATATGCCGCTTCATGGTTATGTTCTAACACGCGCCCGTAAATACCGGAGTATAATACGCTGACAAACATTGCTTTTGTCAGAGAATATAACGAACTTAGACATAAAACGAACGCAGCAGCCATTGTTCGAGTGGAATATGCCGCTTTATTGTCAGAGATCGTAACAAATTACAGGTACCCACTACTCTCCATAAATTAGTCTCTTTAGAAGATGGGGTATATTTCAAATTTAAAAACCGCGTTGGTTTTTTCTAATATTGAGAACCAGTGCGCACGGTTTTGAAAGGAGGATAATCAATAAATACTAAATAATGTTTCAAATCGCTTTTTATTATTTATGGCTAGCTCATGTAATGTTCACATAATGTGTTTGCTTCATGAGTTTGCTGTGGAATATTTTGTAAATTCTTGTATGAGATACCAACTGTAAAAATTTTCTAAATATAGTTGCAGATATTTTAGTTTAAAAATTAATTTTTTATTCTGCAATTGTATCACATTTGTGAAAGTTAAAAGTAAAAACATAATAGCTATTAGTTCTAATGGTTAAATTTAGAAAATATTAATTATAGTCTTGAAAGTTCAGAAAAGCAAAACGATAATGACTATATTTAGAAACAAGAAAATAATTTGCATTCTTGAATATTTCTGTCACATTTAAGCAAACTCCAATTGTTGAATTTGAAAAGTATTACTTAAATTTATTAAATTATTAAAATACAAAAAGTTAACAGCTAAATTTAGAGAGCAGATCCCTAACTCCATTCTCCAATATCATAAAAAAACAGTTAAATTTAAAAACAAAAAAATCTTACAAAAATTATTAACGAAACCTTAGAAAGTTATTGATGAAATTAAAAAAAAATGTGAATTGCTTGCATGAAAATGCAAAAAGTTAACGAATGATACATTATACATTATACAAATAAATTATTTATCTGAAATTTATGGATAACTTAATTTTTTCAATATTTTTGAGAGTGTTGCAAAACCTTAGCCCTAGTTACTAAATCTTTGAGGGCTTATTTTTGTAAGGTCCATTAGTTGTATGATTACAACAATGAGGGAAATAATATGGAAGCATCCACTGAGCTTCCCAATAATATTTTCATTTTAAAATAAATATATTAATATATATATATATTTTTGAATTCTCTAATTATAATAAAGTTAGTATTAGATATTCATATTTATTGCGCTATATATTAACATCCACTAATTTTTTAATACAATATGTGTCCCTTAACCAAAAGGCATTATGAATGCCAAAGAAACTAAGATGTCCCATAACGCATATAACCCCTATTTTACAATCACCACGAGTAATCTTAGAGAATTACAAACTCTTCCACAATTCCACTTCTAACCACTATTAGCATTAAAGAAAATGATATTGATTACTTTATAATCCTTAGCATACAATCTCTAAATAAGGTAAACCAAATATTCCACAATGCCACCTCTAACAACTATTGCCATTAACAGAAAATGGCAATGATTACATTTTAATCCTTAACATACAAACCCTAAAATTAGGTAAACCATGGTGCACGATTATCTTTAACACAATGAATTCTAGAAATTATTCCCCTAGTACACTGTCACGATGAAGACATTGTGACTCCTAAAAAGTCACAACACACATCAACTTTAATACTTAGCACATTAACTATAACCTATATATACTTAAAGTGGCATAACGCAGTCAAGGTAGAGGTGAATCAAGTGTAGTTCCTTCAAATTAAATTCCATTACAAGGGAATATAAAAAATGTTGAGTATTATGTAGATGATATTTTGACCATTGACATTGATCGAAAGAGCATTTTATGGGAGTTACTCTATGGCAATGATATTGATGAATACTGATAATTCTCCCATTAGATAATATCATAATGGCATAGATTTTGTACATCACTTGCGACCTTAATGTTGGTGTGTCAAGCACATTTAAGCTATTATGCTTATTCTTTCACAAACTTAATTGTATATTTCTCAGATTTTATAAAACGATATTGATGAGTACTCATAATTCTCCCATTAGATAATATGATAAAGGCATATATTTTGTAGATCACTTGGGGCCTTAATGTTGATGTGTCAAGCCCAATTCAACTATTATGCTTATTTTTTCACAAACTTAATTGGCTGAGATAGATGCCCTACTTTCAGCCTCCGAAGATCGAGAGCATCCTTGACACTCAGGTGGCCAAACGAACTCAGCAGAAGAAGTATCAACAATACCTGGTCAAGTGGAAGACCTGTCCTATTGAGGACAGTTCGTGGCTTGATGCCAGACAAATTGAGTAGACAGGTTCTTTAGTCGAGAAGCTCATGGACCAGAGTCATGATTTCTTTTTGCCCTGGGAGCCTGATGCGGGAGAATCCAGCTAAGGCACCATGACCAGGTGTTGGTCTCTGCTAGGGTGGAATTTCGAATTAGCATATTTGTTTTCTTCATGTTCAGTTTGTCAAAGTAGGGTGTAGGATTTTGTCTTATTTTTAAATTTCAGTATTAATCAAGGGTAGTTTGGTCGGTTAGGGTCATTTATTTGTTGTCTTTAATTAACAACAGATTAATAATTGTCTTGTCATTCTAAAAGGAAAAATACAAATGTGTCTAACGTAGAATCTTGCCATATAGGTAGAACCAAATACTTAATAGTTATGTAACTATAAGGTCTACAACTAAAAGTAACAACACAGTTCCATTAACTGTAGACAAATCATATAACTGTAACAATGAAAATCATTGAAAAGGTTCAGCATTTTTGGATACAAATAATAAAAAGAGACAGAGCACACATTTATCTTTCATCCATCTATACTATTGTCTACATACTGTGCAGCTATATTTTCTCTATTGTTTAATGGATTTAGAAATAACAAAGTGCAGGCCTACAAATTTATGTTTTTCCTCCCTTAAGAAACAAAGCACTATCAATTGCATGCATGTTCGCAAGACCAGAATAGAGAAACAAGTAAACAATCTCACGGCCAGGAGAATGTCCACACAGCGAAACAATTGAATGAAGAAAAACGAATCTAAGGATCGATTGGACAACCCAAACATAGGTAATTCATTACAACCTGCTATATACCATTTCTTTTTCTTTTCCAAATGGAATAGAGATAAAGAAAACATATAATTGTTATTATATAAGAGTCCAGCATTACATTGTCAAAACAAATAGAATAAACAGTGACTGCGAGACAGGGCAGACCCTAGTCAAGGGTTTGTCATCGTGAAACCCTCGAGCCTAACCAATAAGTTCAACCCACACAAATTACAAACCAGAATTGTAAACAGAGAAGTGCCCAGGTTGTGTAATGACTCAAACAAGATATAGCAAATGAATGCCGAGGCGTGGCCACTAGAAAACTACAAACCCTAACTACAATCCAATGAAACTGTGCTGACAGATCCTACCAGAAAGGCGTCGAAGGGTTTACAAACCGAGGCATTGAAACCATCCACGCCCGAGGTCAAATTCTTGACTTGTGAAAGCAGAACAAGCGAGTGTCAAGCACAACACGCATAACAATGAATGAACAGAGACACAATACAAGTAAGGGAAGCACATAATCTCACCTGGGAGTGCGATTGAACAAGAACCCTCATCCTATAGAGCCACAGAACACAGGAAATGACCTGAGACAAAAGGAGGAGACACCGTTAGTTTTTAAACTAGGAGAAGGCAGAGATAAATCAAGGAAAGACAAAAATACCTGAAAGACATAGCCAAGTGAACCATTGTGCCTATAACCTATGCACATGGGAACAATAGTAAAATGATTTTAGCAGCAAAGCAGTAACAAAAATAACCAACAACAGAAGGGAACGGTTGAAAGTCCGACAAACCAAACCAAAAATTGATTCCAGGTACGAGGAGATGAAATAACTCATTGTGCAGAGGAAAACGAGCAAACTAACCTCCAGAATGCATAACAGGACCATACAGCAAGGAATGCAGCTGCCAACAACACATGCAAGCTCACGGACCACACTCATTCGTAAACAAAACCAAAACAGAGCATCTCCAAAGAAACCCTTGCAGAGCTCTCATAGCAGAAAGAAATGTTGAAAATGACCAAAATGGCAAAGGGTTTTTCATAATCATCATGCTGGAAATGAGGACAGAGGCAGGAGGATAGGTGAGTTTCATATTTATGATCCTTATTAAATTATTGCAACCACCAACATAAATATCCATTGATCATACCATTAATCAAAAGCCAAATCATCAACCAAATCCAAATTCATCAATAGCGATGGACAAACTTGTGTCAAGTTATATGTTGGATTGTGGGCTGGGTCCCATCCTAAACCCTAAACCCTAAACCCTATACCTTATACCCTAAAACCTAAACCCTATGTAATTTTTTTTACATGTTTATTAATAGAATTTACTGAAGTGTTATAAATTTTAAACCTTAATCCGTTAAACCTAAACCCTAAAACCTAAACCCTTATTAATTTATAACATTTTAAAGAGTGTTTTGTAACTTTTATTTAAATGTATATTAAAAACATTTACTAAATTGTTATAAAACCTAAACCTTAAACTCTAAAGCCTAAGAATTTTATAACATTTTAAAAATTATTTGTAACTTTTATTTAAGTTCTTATTAAAAGAATTTACTAAAATGCTATAAACCCTAAATCCTAAACCCTAAACTCCAAACCTTAATCCCTAAGCCATAAACACTAAGAATTTTACCAATATCTATAATAAGGGAAGACCATAAGCCCTAAGCATTTTATAAAGTGTTATAAACCCTAAACCCTAAAGCATAGTCCCTGAAGCTTAAACTGCAAATGCTTAACCCTAAACCCTAAACCACAAACCCTAAATCCTCAACCCTAAATTCTAAACCCTAAACCACAAACCCTAAATTCTAAACTCTAAACACTAAGCAATTTATAACAATTTTAAAAACGTTTTGTAGCTTTTATTTAAGTTCTTACTAAAAACATTTACTAATGTGCTATTATTTTAATAAACAGACAAAATAACATAAACGACATTTGTTGATCAAAACGATTCTAGATTCAATAGTAATAATAGGCTCCAAAATTGAAATGTAGTGAAATTTTGGATGGTCTTGTAGCAACAACAACACTTGTGGTCTCACTTGGTGAAGTTCAACTTCTTTGTCAAGAAATAGCTTTCAGTTAAGGGCCAAATCTTCAGGAAGTATTGATTTTCTCGTCCTCCCCTCTTCGACCCAGTTTTACACATAGCATCTCAATTTTCTTAGCTTGGTTGGAAGATAGATAAAACATACACCATATCACAATTATTTCAATATAAGGAAGGGTAATGTGCACGACAAATTATGATTTTCATAAGATGATTTTTCATGTTTTATGTTGCTCTGCTGCCAGCAGGCCTAGATAGTACCCTGATGGATTCACTTCAATAGCACAAAAGTTTCTTCGCTACCAGCAAGCCTGGATAATACCATGGTGAAGTCACTAGCTTCACCTCCCTACACTAGAAGCTTAATAGATTGTGCATTGGCACTTATTTTTTCAATGACCAGATGAGGGATC
>APFE030470178.1:6682-20630 GCA_000404065.3 Pinus taeda | reverse complement strand
CACGGGCACTAACAGGTGATCAACAGGTAAAACCCGCGATCTCCGCCCGAAAATAAGGAATTTTTATATTTTTTAAGTGTTTTAATACATATACGCGGGTTAGGTATGTATGAACCCGTGTATACACGCATTTAACTCAGGGCAATGTCGCGTACAGGGAATAAAACACTGTTTTTTAGATATATGACCAGGTCTCGAAGGAGGGGTTGCCCTAGGCCATGGCTGAAGCATCACAAACCATACTGGTGAGATTTGGAGCTATAACACTGTACCTCTTTATTTTTGTCAAGCTTGAGGAGGATAACATATGCTTGTTCTATAATTTTCCCTTCATACAAACCCGTCGCTATGTTTTAGCGAGCCTAGCAAGAGTGAAACTCATTCTTGTCTGGGTGGACAAGTTTGTCACTATTGTTTTAATGAGTTTAACGACAAAGACAACTCGGTCCTTTTCATGTTTAGAGAGTTTGAAAAAGGTCTAAAAGGAAACTCTAGCAATTCTTTTTTGTATCATAATCCCTTGAGTCTGAAAAAGATTAAAATAATACAAAAGGGATGACTTTTCCGATCACTTTAGCTAGCCGAAAAAGACAAGCACTCGATCTTTTTGTGGGATAATCCCTCAAGTCCAAAAATATTAAAATATAGGTGGGATGGCGCTTCCCCTTTCTTTAACGAGCTGGAAAGGCCAATATCTCGACAATATTTACATATTTAACAAGTCTAAAAAGAGTTTAAAAGAGACTCGTTTTTTGAGGAATGAGTGGTGTTTTCGGGTAGCAACTAGTTCTGGGTAAGTTTGGAATTTCTCAAAACATGGTTGTGTGAAAAGGGTGGCTAACCGAACCACCCATCGTAGCTATTCCTCAAAAGGGTAAACAATCAAGTGGAAGTGTATGATCGGCCAAAAGAATGGAGGTGGTGGTAGAACACAACCAAGGCTCAAAAGGCTGATAGCATGGCAATCACAGAGGTCATTTACTGAAGGCGGGCTTATTTTTTAATGAGCTTGAACCTTGCATTAACATATGCTTAGTAGCATGTTTATTTTTTAATAAGCTTTAACCTTGCGGAAACATTGCTCATTAGCGGTTTTATTTTCTAACGAGCTTGAACCTTGCAGAAACATTGCTCATTACAGTAGTCAAAGATGTCTCTCATTGGTAGGTTCATTTTGTTTTTTAGTGAGCTCTAAATCTACGATAACATATGCTCATTTCCTTTTTATGTAGGCTATAAATGACCAAACTACAAAGCTAAAAAACTAAAAATCTAAGGAACTACTAAGGTTAGGTAGGATGGTTTTTTCTTTCATCTAGACAAAACCCTTCCTTTGGTCTGTCTGGTGTGTAGACATTTCTGGACCAACCACCTAACCTAAGAAGTTAAAACTAAAAAACTAAGAAAAGAAGTTGGTCTTTCACTTGCATAAAAAGGTTTGCATGTCCCCAGGCATGGGGAAAAGGAGTCTATAAGTCATCATATGGAAGTCACTGCAGTTAAGCAGCATTGTTTCGTCCACGGTTAAACAAAACACTACCTTGGCTTTGTCCACATAGTGGACAAAAGTGAATGGTGTTTCAAACCAATCACATGACCTATGAGGAAATGGTTGTTTCAGACCAATCACATAACCTACAAGGAAATGGTTGTTTCAGACCAATCATAGAACCTACAAGGAAATTGTGTTTCAGACCAATCACATAACCTCCAAGGAAATGTCTGTTTCAGACTGATCACATAACCTACAAGGAAATATATCTTTTCAGCCGGGTTCGTCTACCGAAGTGGACCAAGGTGCATGCCCTCTAAGCTTCGTTACATTATCTAGACTACTCATCACAATCTGGTGGATGGAATGAAGATTGAAGAGACACTCTTGATGTAAAGAGACCATTTAGGGTTGATGTTTGACTTGAAGCTAAGTTTGAACTGGGAAATGAAACCTAGTCGATAAGCTGTACCATTTTGCCTTCATGTGGGAAACACATCACTCGAAAGAGTGTGGAAACGATAGCTTCCATGCTATATATATAGTCACGTCCAAGAATTAGATTGTAATCTAATGGTCCTTGGACTACCATCATGTTCAAGTGAATGGTTTTCTTTTTCAAAGTTATCAGCAACTTTGGAAGGATCCCTAACGGTCGACTGGTTCCTTTGTCAAAGCCTGATAAATTTTGAGTAATAGGCATAAGAGATGGTGAACCAAGCGCTTTCCAAGTAGTTGAGGGAAAGATACTCACTAAAGCCACTTCATCTATGATAGTGCCAGACACAATCATTTTGGAAACTTGCACTATGATCCGGAATGGTACATTATATGGAAGGCGTGGTCTTGCTATTTGATTCCAATCAAAGGAAATGACTAGACTGCTTGGAAGGGGTATTGGATAAATGGCTGGATGAACCCTTTGAACTGGGGAATTTTCCTCCTATTATAAAGGAATGGGTGGATTTCCCCCAAGTTCATCAGACTCTGTATTAATAAAAAGAATTTGAACGGTATCATTCTCATTCTCTTTGGAAATTGTATCATCTGAAGGTGGACCTTCTGAAGGCAAGACTGGGTCAACTGCCATCTCAGCCTGTTGACTTTGGTCTGGTATGGACTCAGAAGGTTCACTCTCATTGATAGGCATTTTGACCAACAATTGAGTCGTGTCAGTAGGATTTTCAACTAACGGAGGACTTGGTGAGAGTTTCTTGTATCTAGGTGGAAGTCGCTACGGCGAAGCAGGATGGTTATCCAAGACTCTTTTGAATTCATCCAAAGGAGGACAATGGTGAAGGGCATGATTACCTTCACATAACCTACATGGAAATCTGACCTTTCCTTTCTGTCCATTGACATCACTATTACTAGTTGATGGTGTGTTGTCAACATGATCATGAGAGGTTGATGAAACCTGACGATGTGGATGGGGAGACCATTCTCTCAAGATCTAGGGGATGCACAGACATTCTCGATGAAGGTGGTCTCCCTTGAAAATTATGCATGGAGATCTATGTTTGGAAAGTTCGATGTGTAGATTTTCACCAGATGCTGCATGGTTGCCCCCTTGCTTAACTGACTTCTTCTTTTTCTCCTTCCCTTTCTTTTTCTTCTCGGTCACCTGGTTATTAGCATCACTACTTTCACCAAGAAAAGAGGAAGAAGGGGAGGGAGAAACAAACAAAGTAGAAGGCAAGGGGTCAACTGCAGTATCAACTGGTTGCTGATTCGATTATTAAGGAATTACAGTATTTTAAATGATAGAGGTTGAGAATAGCCATACTGGTAGACCAATTGTGATTCCCGGAAGGGACAATGTGGCCATATACGGAGCGCCAATATTTCCCCAACAGGAAAATGGACTAGGATTCCCCTCAAGAGGGATTCCTTGATTGGTGGACTCCATTATCTCAACCTAAGATCAACGAAGGAATAGGGATGTTATTCCAAATTAAATAAATTTTAATGACGCTTTGACACAACTTTGCTTTTTCAATTTTTAAGAGTCGAGAAAAATCTAAAGATGACTCTAGTCGCCTTCGATTTTTAATGAGCCTGAAGTGATAATTGCTCAAGATGGACCTTTTCCTTTTAAGAGTCGAGAAAAGAATGAATAGTGACTACTCTGGAGATCTAGATAAGGGATTACCAAACCAATCACAAAACTGCAATATAACCTTGGTGGTTAAATTAAGAGAAATTACCAAGGACTTATGTACGACAGTCAATCTTCTCGGATGCTGTGTTCAGTGCATTGTTTGACGATAGGGGTGGTAGACACGGCTTCCTATGGATAAAGGATATCAGGCCTATTGTGGTCTCCCAATATATACTCGACGGTACGGGGAGCACAAGTCCATGCTAGCACTTGTCGTATCAAAGAGGAGGAATCACCCAACCTTCGATGAAAACGATAGTTACTAGATTTCACGACGCTAGAACACGTCTCTAGCCTAGACCTCTAAATGTGTTGCGTTAGGTTCTAAAGCGTTGTTAAGTTCATTGAGATTTATTTTAGAGCTGATCTTGTTTAGAAGTTTGTCTTTCAAGGTTCACCGTGTGATGTAGATGTAAAATTGCTAAATATGCAATCTAAAATGATAAACAATCATTTATTTTTTAGCAATGAAAATCCTAGCTACTAAGGAAAGAAGATTACAATTCTTTCGACAAAGAGCAAAGAGCACACACTAAATGCACTTTTCCTAAATCATTTTCGCACATAGTCTAAATGCAAATGCAAATGCATGTATTTGTTTTTTGTTTCCTTAATGTGAGAATGCAAAAAAGGAAAACCAAGTATAGATTTGAACTATTTTCTTCAAAGCGATATTTCGACAATTTATTTTCAAAATGAAAGGAAGACTAAATGACACTTTTCGATTTCAAATAGAAAACTGCTTTTTACACTTCAAATGTTAACAATTCAAATCAAATACAATGAAAAAAGTACAATCGACTATCTAGAGGAGGAAGACTTTACGACACTCTTCTTTTTGACTCAAAATGACAATTACGACACTTTTGCATCAAACACGGCAGTTCGATTAAGCTACTTTTTGATGAAGGATTGTAAATGATGGACAAATACATAAATTTTTTTTTACTAATCCTAATCAATGGAGGCTAAACAATGTAAAGGAAGGAGGCTTCAACAATGAGACACTGATTGTAAGCAGCAAAACAACTGAATAGAGCTGAAAACAAGGAGAAAAAACCCAAATTTCAAAGGGAGAAATAGAATTACTCAGTCATCACACCTGTGCTTCTCAGAAACAGGGATGCATCTCACCTGTTACACATGGGAGGTGCGATGCATATTGGTTTCTATTTATAAACAGTGCGATGGGCCAGGGAGCGCAATTGAGGTGGGTTTTTGCTCAAATTTGCAGTCGAGTTCAGTGATTTAGGCTGAGCTACTATGAACAGTAAAGAGAAAATTACAAGGGTATGATCTTAGGAGGTTATTGAGCTACCACAAGGGCATTTAGAATGTTTGTAAGTCAGATGTTAGGTTCATAAACCAACCCGAAGATTGATTGAAGCATCATTCATCTACTTTGCAATTGCATAGTAAGAGAAGTTCGAAGGATATCTGGCTAACTTTAGGCTCCGTCTATAGTTTATAAAGTAAAGAACAATAACAAACAAACAAACTATTCGATCCCCAGTGGAGTCGCCATTTTGTTTCTGGGAAAACTTGTGTCTTTTCGATCTGCTAGTCCCACTAAGATTGGTAGCTATCTTAGAAACAAACAATCAAAGAAATTTGCAATTTCCTTTATGTATGATAGATAAGAGAGAAGCAAAGGGGACCAACCTGGATCTTCTGCTTGATTCCTTGCTTGATTTCTCTCTCCCTTGATAGAGCTTACAAATCCTCTCCCACTTGTCCTGCTTTAGAGAATACCTGTAGAGATAAAGTAACAAAACACCATCAAAGCATCTCAATCTATAATATCATAAACAATGCAGAATAAGAAATACATTGAACTTACAATTGCATTAAAAAATAACAAGATTCACAAATACACGATTGTATGGAGGAAAACTCAAAGAACTTTATTAATAATAGAAGAGAGGATTACAACCCAGTTGTCTGATCCAACATCAAACCCCTCTTCGCCTCATGAAAAGCAAGATCACCCAACAATACAATGTCTCTTCTCAAAGATAAACCAATAGCACTTCCTTACAAATTACAAAATTCCAGCCTCTAGATCTCTCAGATGAGGGATCCATTTATAGATGTCTCGCAAGGGTGTGAGTCAAATCTGGGTTTTTAATTAGTTTCATTCCACTCATAGTTCTTGGTCCCACTTGGAGATTTCATTGATCTCTTACTCATCCCTAGGCAAATTTAGAGAGGCAAGTGTCATAGGAGAAGTTTCTAGAAGATTCCATGAGCATCCGCTTAGCAAACTGTCTCAGCCATTTGTGTATTCTTTCTCATCGCACCCTATAGAAGGCCTCTTCAGTATGCATCGCACTTGGCTTGTGTAGGAGCTAGTATGCATCACACCTTGACAGTGGAACAATCAGTATGGTCCAGTTTTGGCCAATTCTGAGTGGTTTTTCAGGTGGAACTTCTGGGAAATGATGTAATCAGTTGACCATGATCCTTTAGGGTATGAAACAACACTTTTATAGGTTAAAGAGCCATTGGTTTATCAAAATATATGATTGGGGTTGAAGTGCCCAAATATGTATATAACATTGCCTTATCATTTTGTTGAAATGATTTTTCATTTTGAGACTAAAATTGCTTAGGACCCTTGTTTGGTTTAGGACCATTCCTTTTAGGATATTGCTTTTTATGATTCTTTGAATTTGGTTGTTGTTGGGTGGATAAGGCTTTCTTAGAAGAGTTTCCAAGATTAAGAAGACCAAGATGTAAGAGTTTTTCTTGTTCTCTTATTAAAGAATCACAAAAGGCATCAAAAGAGGGGGACTTGTAGTCTTGTCCTTGAGAAATAAATGCTTCTCTAGTAGAATGGAAGGTGGAAACAAACACAGAGTAGGTTGGTCCCAACTTGGTAAGAGTATAATAGATAAGGTTGCCATCCTCTTTCTTAACCTTAGCACCTTCCAAGAGAATTCTAAGAGTCTTTAACTTGGACAAAAAATCTTCAATGGAAGAAAAATTATTGGGGTCCAATGTAAGAAACTCATTTTCAAGTTGATGGGCTCTAATTTCATTTTTAATTCCAAAAACGTTAGTGAGTTGTTTCATTGCTTCATTAGGGGTATCAATTTCTGTGATATGGAATCTAAGGTATGGAGTAATATACATCCCTATCAACCCACGTGATTGATCTTTCCTATTTTCCCATTTGGCTACCTTATCTTCATCGTTAGGTTTCATTCCTTGGCCTAAGGCTATTCTGTAAAAGAACTTTACTTCTAAGTAAATCTGCAATGTAGGACCACCATTGGAGGTAGTTGGTGTTGTCAAGAATAGCTTAGCATGTACTTTCTATTTTAACAGAAACTAAAGCTGTAGATGTTGAAACTAAGTGTCCCAATGGAAAGAGCTCAAAAAATTACGCTGATTAAAAAAAACGGGCTCTGAAGATGACTCCGGATGAAGAAGTTATGACTTTTTGAAGAAAAGTTGTTGAAGATGCCGACGAAGTGCATGAATGTGTGGAAATGAATGATAATGCTATATTTTAAAAAGTCCCCCCCCACCCCCTCCCTTTTCCAAACTTAATCTAATTAGCTCACTTAAAAAAAAATTATGTGACTCACTTTTATAAATAAGTGAAAGTCACTTTTACAAGTGTACTTTATGAGCTACCCACTAAATTGTAACTTAAATAAAAGATAAAGAGACTTTAGAATTAGAAGTGACTCACTTTTCATAATGAGTGAGAACATTTTTACATAATGTAACTTTAAAACATAAGTTACATGTGCTTTTTGAAAAAGTAGCTCAACAAAAAGAAAGACTTAAACCAAAGACCTCTATTCTCATAAAGTAGTTTTGGATCAAGTGAGCTAGTTTAAAAAGATAGTAATTTTTGGAGTACTTTTTTTTTTTTTTAAGTCACTGAAGCTTTGGGGTGCATGCTTACTTGAAAAAGATATTTTTTCCTACCAAACAAAAATCCAGACAACCCAACATCGACTTGCAAAAAAAATCAAACCTTATGGCTTGAAGTTACCTTTCGCCAAAAACTATATATTTTCCTCAATGTTTCTGATTTTCCAAGATCACACTAAGGTGCAGCGGAAAAGAGCATACGCATGAGAAAAATCCTTCCTTTCTGTTTTTGACTTGCCTAGTTCACATAGAGTCGCAAGGTAAGGAGCATACGAAGAAATGAGAGGTATAGATCTAGTAATAAAAAACAGATAGTTAAATAAACCGAAATAAACAGAGAGATGAATAGCTAGAATTGCAAATAAAGAATGTATACCTCTAGATCTTAAAAATGACGTAGCTAGGGATACCAAAAACCTTTTCACGTGAAACGAAAGGGATTCCTCACTGGAAAATATTCTCCTAACACAATAGAGCAGTCCTCTTGGCCCAAAAGCAGTCAGAAACAGTAGATCTAGGAAACGACAGTCAGATTCAGCTATACCGACTTCAAATTTGGATCAATAATGGATGCAGCCCTCAAATAGATGATACCATGTAGGAATTTACAGGGTAACTTCCTCAGATAGAACACCAAAGGACACCACTCACAAATGGATTGCATATCAATACACTAGTATTCTTGATGTGGTTAAAACCCTCAAAGAGGGAAGCAGTCCATGGCCTGAGCCAACGCAGCCACTTCAGGCAATTTATTAATAAAAGAAATAAAATTTACATAAGCTTCTCTCATGAACAATCACCCTACAAATGACCCTCCATGCTATTTAAATAGAGATCATGGACCAATCAGGTGTTAAGCCATGGAACAAGTGTCGGTAATACCTAGGAGAGAATGAACTGTCGCATCACTTCATGTCTAGAACATATCATGACCGTCAGAATATAAGTTACAAATTCACATAGTAAAGAAACACACTTTACCTAACTCTACACTAGACCAAGTTATACTTAACTATTTCCTATGTGTCGGAATATCCTAACATTGGTTAATGAATATCATCCTTATATTCTTGTAATCCTCTATGTATATGGTTGAATTAGTAATAAATCTTTATGCATGTGTGTGAATCCAAGACAATTATAGTTATGTGTTTATTTATCCTATATTGAGTATGTGTTGAAGCCTATTGAAAATGGTGCTTGCATTTGCATGAAATTCATAAGGAATCCACGTGTTGATTTCATATACATGAATTTTTGTAATAAATTATATTAGGTTGCAACAATTAAGGTGTATTTTATCATGCAACTAATTTGTATAAAGTTCGTTGGAGATTAATTTAGGTCTGTGTTCCTATAATGGTCATAGGGAAGACAAGCGCATGCCCTATATGGAAACAACAGAGAAGTTAAATAGCAACAAAGTTGAATTTTGTTGCATTAAGTTTGTGAATTTTGTGTCAAGGTAGATTTGGTTCCATCATTAGGACACATCTCTCTCTTTCTTTCTAAGGGTGATATGATCTATTGGATTGGTCTGAATCCAAGGCAACTTGAAGCAATCCAAAGTTTAAGGGAATCTGACTTGAGGTTGAAGAAAACCTATAACAAATTCAAGCTTATGTGGATGAATTTCGGCTCCTTCTTGAGGTTGTCTAAAGCTTATTTCATCCCATTTCTAATGCATGTTTCTGTTGGGTTTTGCTATACTCTTTCCATGACTAGCCCATGTAGTTAACCGGGGGTTTAGAGGGGGGGCGGAGCACCCCCCTCGTTGTCCCGTTATGTAGCCGTGGGGTGACAAGGGGGGCGGAAGACCCCCCTGTTCAGGGGGTTTGGGGGGCGGGTAGCCCCCCTCTACTGGGTCTAGGGCAGCACCCCAAGAAAAACTTTTTTGAACCATATCTTAGGTTGGGAAAACCTACCTATGGTTTTGTGCATGGTTTTGGACGTAATGGATTTTGGTCCATGGTATTGGATGCTTCAACATGTATAAATATGTATTGTAACATTGAAAGGAACATAATGAAAAATCAAGCTGGTAGTCCCGGTTTTGGGATCCTTGGGAAAATCTTTGTGTATATGTGTTTTATGTGTTATGCTCTTGCATTGTTTATTTTATGTTCTTAGAATTCATATGTAATTTTTGTACGAGGTTAAAACCTACATTTCGTATTAGAGTTGTTTTGGCTTCAAGGGGATGCCTTTATTGCTGAGGGGTTTCACTTGGGCCTATGGTAGACCTTGTTCAATGGGAGATATGCGGGATTGATTTTGGTGGTGCAAGAAGATGGTGAGCAGTGGAAAGACAAAGATCGAAAAATTTAATGGTCAGTGTTTTGAGTTGTGGAAACTCAAGATGGAGGATCTGTTGGTGGACAAATATCAGTGGATTGTGGTAGATCTGGGTACTAAACCAATGAGAGTATCTGATGAAGAATGGAAGAAGTTGGATCGGAAGGCAAAGAACACAATACGATTGTGTGTCTTAGATTCAGTATTGTTGAATGTATCAGGGGAAGCTACGATGAAGGCTTCCTTGGACAAGATAGGGACTTTGTATCAATCTAAGTCTTTGGTCAATAAATTGTTCATATGAAAAAAGTTGTATAACCTGAGGATTAGAGATGGAGACTCAGTGACAGAGCATATGAACACATTTAATACTATGGTAAGTTAGTTATTATATGTTGATATTAAAATTTTAGATGAAGATAAGTGCATCAATTTGTTGTGTTCTCTACCAGATTCGTGGGATAGGTTGGTTATTGCAATAGGTAGCAATGAAACTGCCTTGCAATTTGATGAAATAGTCTCATCCTTACGAACGGAGGAGACGGGGTGGAAAATATGGAGAGACAGAATGGTGATGCCTTATCTCTATGAGGATAGTCCCAGAATAGAAACAAAAATAAGTCATCGAGTGGGAGATATAAATCTAGAGGGAGATCTAAATCTCTAGGAAAACCTGTAAAGGTGGTGTGCTGGAAATGTAGAAAGGAAGGGAACTACAAAAGGGACTGTAAATCTAAAGCTCCCAAGAAAGGAAAGGGATCTGATCATTCTCCTTCTGCAGAGGAGAAAACCACCTCAGATGAAGGTGGGGACGTGTACTTGGCTTCCTCAAGTACACATGTAGATCATGAGGCATGGTTGATTGACTCAGGTGCATCATTTCACTTCGGTCCCTAAAGAGAGTGGTTCTGTGAGTATGAGAAATATGATGGTGGTGATGTCTTCTTGGGGAATGACAGGAAGGCTAGAATCGTTGGTCGCAGAAAATTAAAGCTGAAGTTGCAAGGTGGAAGGGTTAGAACACTTTAGGGTGTTCTTCATATTCTTGTATTGGCCAAAAATCTAATTTCTGTAAGCAAGCTAGATGATGTAGGTGTAAAAACAATGTTCGAGAAAGATACCTACAAGATGGTCAGGGGAGCACTAGTATTGATGTGGGGAGTTCAGATTGGAACTCTATACAAGCTGCAACGTAGCATTGTTATTGATGGGTGCAATGGTTCTGTGGTTCCTGAAAGTGGAGTAGAAAATCTAGTGGTCTCTAGAGAAAAGACCATGCTATGGCATCAAAGGCTTGGACATATTGGAGAGAAGGGCCTTCAAATACTTCATGGTAAAGGTATGGTAGAAGGTATAAGTAATAGCTCTCTGGATTTTGATTTCCGTGAAAATTGTGTATATGGGAAGCAGAATCGGGTGAGTTTCCCCTCTGGTGTTAAGAGAGTGAAACAAATATTAGAGCTTGTGCACAGTGATGTGTTTGGACCTATGAAGGTTCCATAACTGGGTAAGTATTTGTACTATGTATCATTTATAGATGACTTCTCAAAGGAATACATGGATATATTTCCTTAAGAAGAAATCTAAAGTCTTTAACAGGTTTAAAGAAGTTAAGGCTCCGGTGGAAAACCAGACAGAGAAGAAGATAAAGGTGTTGAGGACAGATAACAGTGGAGAGTTTTGTACTAAGGAATTTGAATAATTCTGTAAAAAGTGTGGTATAGCACGATAGAAGACTACTCCATACACACCTTAGAAAAATGGAGTTGTAGAAAGAATAAACAAGACATTGATGGAAAGGGCAAGAAGCATGCTCAGTAGTACCAGGTTAGGACGAGAATTCTGGGTAGAGGTGGTGGAGACAACATGTTACATGGTCAACAGATCACCTTCATCAACGTTGGAGGATAAGACTCCATAAGAGGTATGGACTGGTAAGAAACCCTCTATTTCACATCTGAGGGTATTTGGATGTGATACATATGTACATGTTCCAAAGGAGAAAAGAACCAAGTTGGATAGTAAATCTGAAAAGTGCATCTTGATTGGGTATAAGGATGGTTTAAAGGGTTATAAGCTTTGGAACCAAGTAACAAGGAATATTGTGTACAACCATTATGTGGTGTTCAGAGAGGTGAAAGATGTTATTAAACATGAAGTCAAACCAAATGAACGTGAGAAGATAGAGTTTGAGCTTAAGGAGGAAGAATCAGACTCTACAGCAGAGGAGGAATCAGAAGATGAAGAGCCACAAACTTCGGGTGTGACAAGATCAGTTCGAGAAAGAAGGCACCTAGAAAGGTATAGTCCATCAGATTTCTGTTCAACTTTTTCTTTATCTGTTACTGATGATGATCACAGCATTGTGAAGGAAGTAGTAGATTTAGAGGATGGAAAACTCTAGAAAGAGGCCATGGTTGATGAAATGGCATCTTTGCAAAAAAATGAGTCCTGGGATCTGGTGGAGTTTTCAGTTGGAAGGAAACCCATTGGTAGCAAATGGGTGTTCAATAAGAAGACAAATGTAGAAGGAAAGGTGGAGAAATACAAAGCTCGGTTGATAGGAAAAGGTTATTCCCAGGTGTCTGGAATTGATTCTAGTGATATTTTTTCTCTTGTTGTAAAGGTAACTTCTATTAGATCACTTTTATCTGTTGTTGTTGCTTGTGATTTTGAGGTAGAAAAATGGATGTGAAGACATCATTTCTTCACAGGGATTTGGAAGAGGAGATCTACATGAAGCAGCTTGAAGGCATTGCGGTGAAGGGTAAGAAAGAACTAGTATGCAAGTTAAAGAAGTCTTTGTATGGGTTAAAATAGTCACCAAGGATGTGGTATCAGAAATTTGATACATTTATATGGGGACTTGGCTTCACCAGAAGAAAAGTAGATCATTGTGTGTATTTTAAATTAATTGGTGACCATGTTATGTATTTGGTCTTGTATGTGGATGATTTGCTGCTAGTTGGAAATGACAAAGAAATTATCTAGGATTTGAAGACGCAATTGTCCTCCAAATTCGACATGAAAGATATTGGTGCTACAAACTATATTTTGGGCATGGAAATTAAAAGATATCAAGCAAAGAGGAAGCTTTGGTTAAACCACAGGAAGTATGTCGAGACAATACTATAGAGGTTTAATATGCAGGATAGTAAATCGGTGAAAGTTCCCATTCTTGTAGGTGTGAGGTTTGTTAGTGTCAGTCTTTACAGCCTTCCTCCAGTGATCAAATATGCTCTTACAAAGTGATTTTGAAGTGTCAAGGTCAAATTTTGTCATTTCAAAGAGTTTTCAAGCAAAATTTGGTCACTAGGCATTAGGTCTAGGGTGTGTTTTCACTCCTTCTAAAGTTGTCCAAATGGCGGGATATGTCATAATTTAGCTGAGTCTATCATCATTCATAGGGTTTTCATTATCATGTCAGTGTCTAATAAGTCATTTTACACCTTGATCATGCTTCAGTTGCGCCTTGGCAAGTTCATTTCCCTCTCCTAGGGTTTTGAAGGCAATTTCTCTTGGATGGTCAAATCATCGGCAAAAATTGTTTCCTGATGTTAATACACCTTCCCCTATCCTTAATGTACCTTATCAAACACTTCCCAACACTCGGATCCGCCAAATTCCTCATTTTTGCACAAACCCTAGTTTCTTGCTACAACCTGGCAATTTTCTAGGTTCGGCATGTGTTTTTCCCTTTTGGACCCCTTCCTCTCACTCAATCTCTGAGATTCCACTTTCTCCTGCTTCCTAACATCCCTCCCCACTCCCAAAAATTTCCCCAAGAATTTACAAGCCCCCTATCCCCTTCATTTCGCTTCATTTCGACAAAATTCCTTGTTTCACACATCGGGGCAAGTTTCACTCAAATGATGTTTCAGAGCAGTCAGAGATGAATTTTGGAAAACCGAGAGATGTTTTTGTCCAAAACATGCCAAAGAAGAAAAACCTCTTTCACTTTTTTCACAGGTGTCATGGTTTTAAAGAAAAGTCAAAAATACCGGCGAGAACAAAGGTGCTCCAAGGACGGTTGGCCAAAACACAAAAACGAAGGAAAACGCCCGATCCACTCCAAATTTTGGCCAAAGCCTCTTTGGCTGAGCATGGTA
>APFE030470172.1:0-13473 GCA_000404065.3 Pinus taeda | reverse complement strand
ACAGTGAATATTCAATATTGACATAAAATTATAAAAGTCAAGTCTGATACATCATACATCAAGAGTCCAAATTTTATAGAATTATAAAATATTAAAGTCAAGTCTGATACATCAAGAGTCAAAATTTAATAGAGTCAGAATAACATAAGAACATCAACATATCAAAAGATAAACGAGCATAATGCAAAATATGCCTCAAGGTAATGCCCCAAGGTAATGCTCAAGCCTCAAGGTAATGCTCAAGCCTCAAGGTAATGCCCCACTAATCTCTGTATCCAGCTACTGTATGAATCAATCAGGATCAACCATATCACCATCTGAATCTGAATCACTAGCATTCTCAAACATGCTGAGTGGCACACCAACCAACCCCATCTGTCTCTTATCAAGTCTCTCCTCCATATCTACCTGTGCATCATCCTCTGGATCAACATCCCATCGTGTTGTTGGTCCCTTCAAATACTCAAGTGTCTTCCTACACTCAAGACGTAGGACACTGTGCCAAACAACTAACTTCTCCGCTCTTTTAGAGGTAAGCTTGTTCCTCTTGATAGAGTGGATGAAGCTATATGTGGACCAATTCCTCTCTATTTCAGAGGAACTAGCAATCTGAGACAACAAACGCATGGCTAGATCTTTGAGCTCTGGAGCACCATCCCCATGCATCCTCCACCAACCAATCAGGTCATCTTGGGCTAGATCTATGCGATCTGCCCGAGCACCACGAGTGTTGAAGGGGCCACTAAGAGATGCAAACTGAACAAACTGTCTTCGAAATCTTGACCTCTCCTTCTCACTGTACATCTTTGCAATTGCATCTAAGAAGCCATTCTTTACCTCTGGATCATCAATAGGAGGCACCCTCCCAGGTCTCTCAACATACCATTTTGGGTTTAATGTATATGTTGCCATGTGCAAAGGTGTGTTCATGCAATCCCACCTACGCTGAATGATGGGTTGAATCTGGGAAGTATAGAACTTTAACGAGGGCTCCCTCTGCTGAATGGCTACCTTCACACGACCCAACATGCTATCAAAGGTCTCATAGATTTCTCCAAGACTAGGAGCATCTGAATCGGTGTAATGAATGACCTCCACAATAGGGCCCAAGAATGACACCAAATAAGAACAATTTGCCCACCAATCATTGTCCAACACCTGAAGCTTGACCTTCTTCCCAGTGTCTATCTTTGATTCTGACCACCTTCCCTACTCTGAACTCACAACCAAGGATTGTAGAGGTGCTTGTACCTCTATCATCCTCTCCAATAAGAGAAAATATCTAGCTTATCTAGTATCAGTGGGCTTGAGGAATTCCTTCCTCATGTGAGCCCTATACATAGCCAAGGAGGTGTGGTGGTTGCATATAAACATTTGCACATCTCTTGCCGCTGACACCAAGTCTGATATCCACTAAATCTTGTCAGTGTCCTTCAGTGCATTATTGAGTGCATGCACACAACAAGGAGTCCAAAAATGGTGTTGATACCTATTTTGAATCAATAACCCAGCTGATCTACAAAGTACAAACTGCTGCTGCATCTGTCACAACCTGCACCACACTATCAAGCCCAACATCCTCTATAGCTTCTCGAAGAAGCTCAAATTGGAAAGATGCATCCTTGTGCTTTCTAGAATAATCAACAGCTTTAAGAAAGAATGGACCTTCTGAAGATGTCATTATGATGTTGATTAGTGGGCGTTTTCAGATGTTAGTCCATCCATTGATAACAATAGAGAAACCGAACCTCAACCATGTTTGTCTCATTCTCTCTTTCTGCACATTAATTTTGGACACTTGTCTATTTAAAATTGTTGTTCATAGTTTATGTTCTCCGGGTGGTACATATGAATGTCCTATTTTTGCAATTGCTTGGACCATTTCCTTGTAATAAGGAGAACGAACAACATGGAAGGGAATTCCATTGGCAAAAAGAAATTTGCCAATTGCATCATCTATGTCATCTCGATCTAGAATGTTGTACATCCCAGACACTGTACCACCCATTGCACAAGAACGAGATGCACTAGTAGAAACCTTTGTCTTTTTTTATGAAGCACTGGATGGAGGAATATTTGTGGATGGATCAACATGGCTACTAGAAAACAATCATTTTCCAGTGGCTGCCCTTTCTAGCCTCCAAAGTTGCTCTCTTTGAGCTGAATTCAGGTTCTTTGAGGGACACATATTGACTCCTTTACCTGTAATCGCCAAAATGTGTTGCTTCACCCTGGTATAACTGCCAACAAAGTGATGCCCACAAATATTGCAAACCCAATCATGTGAGCCACCACCAACCTTTGGATTCTTTTTCGGCAGTCTAGTTGCATAGATTAGAAGTGGTTCTAGAGGATTAAATGTCCCCTTCGCAAATTTTTCCAGCGCTCTTGTTGGGCCTCCAGAATCTACACCATGCCTATTCTGGTATCTTGCCCCCTTGTGATCACTTTCAAATTCTTCTTGTGCATCATGTGGCTCACTACCACTATAGCTACTATTATTGTTCTCACTTTTCCCAGAAGAAGTTTGACTTTGACTCATAGTTGTAAGTTGAATGACAAATTAAAATGTAAGTTGTAACCTGTAATGAAAATAAAAAAATTTAGAAACATTACAACTACAGCACACACATTGAAGTTTTGATTCTTGAACACTGATTTTTTTTTTTAATTTACAAGAAAAAATAGAAATTAATATAGTAAAAAATTATAAACAATTTAAAAAAATTAAAATTTACAAAAACAATTTCAGTTTTTTTTTCACAGTTGAGACTCAAAACATACAAATAAATTAAAAAGAATGAAAAAAATGAAAAAAGAAAGAAAAAACGCAGCTTAAAAATTAACAGAATAAATTTACAAAAATGTAAAATTGAAAAATAGTGAAACTGAAGTTTCTAATTTATATTTTTTTAGAAATCAAATAAATTATATTATACAGTAAATTAAAAAAAAATGAAAAAAACGCAATTACAGATTTCAGAATTACAAAAAATATTTAAAAATGAAAAAAAATTACTAACAGTTCTAGTACTTACCTACAGTAGTTTGTTGCTCGCTGCTCACTGGAAGTTTGGAACAATGCTGAGGAACCTCCGAGGACCGAACCAATGCTTGCTAGGGGACTGATGCTCGACGGAGGAAAAAGGATCGTGGACATGGACTGCTGCAGCGCTGCTCGACGTGCTCGTAGGACGGGAGGAGTTCTGAGTTCCGAGTGGAGCGAACGGTGTGAGGTCTCAGGGGTGAGGGTTTACGCTTTATAACATAAACAATGAAACGCAAATGCCAAAACCCTACGTTGTTTAAGTGTTAAGAATTAATTAAATTAATTAAAGTTTAGTTTAGTTTTAAAACTTTTAATTTAAACCATCTTTTTTTAAAATCGTGTTTTTGTCCCGTGTCGTCCCCTATCGTCGCCCCTTGACCCCCCTCGACCCCTCACGACACCCCTCATCCCCCTTTTCGGAAACAACCCCCAAGGATAGAGAAACATCCCCCTGGCACGTCCCCCAGCGTACCTTGGTTTTTGGGAGCATGGGGAAACGACCCCTACTCGTCCCCAAGTCCCTGGAGTGCGGGGGAGCTAGGAAACTAGACCCCTAGGGGGGGCGAATCCCTGTGGAACACTGATTTTAACACTTGGGTTTTTGAGATTTTCTCTATTTTTGTACACATTAGGTATTGGGTTTTTCTCTTTTCATTTGTGCAGGAATAGATATGAGAAATCAGCCAAGTAAATCTTCAGATCTGAACTAGATCTAGACCCTAGAGGGCAAGATCTGGGCTCAAAGATTGTTTGCAGGAATAGATCTAGGAAATCAGCCAAGTAAATCTTAAGATTTGAGATTTTTTCAAGCAGATCTGGGGGTTTTGAGACAGATCTAGGCCCTGGAGGGCAATATCTTATCCCAAATCTTTTTACAAGGCAAACCATTAAAGATTTTGCAATAAATTTGAAGATTTGAAGCAAAATAAAATTTTTCAGAACAAGGGTTTCAAGTTTTGGGGCTCTTAAGCCCAAATCTGCATTCTCCTAGCCCGACGCTAGTTCTATTGGGCCTAGTGCTAGCTTTCATTGGCCCTAGATTCCCTTGCTCCATTTTTTATTTGAATATTTGATTTTCTGAAGCTACTCATTGGTGGGTTTTTGCAGAAAGTTTTGTAAAAAATTGTGTTTCAGATATTGAATTTTTTTTTGGCAACTTGGGCAAGTGATCTTCAAGGCATAGGGCCTAAGGGTTTGATCTCTAAACCATCTTTTTTCTCATTGTTTTCTACAACAATCATATACCTTTCTAATAGTGGTGAAAAACACATCTAAGTGGTTTGAAATTAACTAAAAAATTGCTAAATACATTAATAAGTCATTTATGTTTGATGTGTATCAAGAATTTGGCCTAGATCTACATTTTGGGTCACTGGTATCTATGAATAATTCTGTTTTTGAAGTTTGAAATATAACAGTGGAAAAATTTCATGTGGGTTAGCCTAAAATTAGTTCCTAAGTTGTCTAATACATTAAGGAATTAATTTCTTGAGTTGGGCATTCATCATTAGGTTTATTTCATGTTTTAATTGCTGGCTGTAATAAGTATATCAGATCTGATATAATTCTGGAAATCACATCACAACAGGCTGAAATTTTTTGATAATTCATGTGGGCAAGTTTGGAAAAATTTTGGTAATTTTTTGGCATAAAGATATCATTGATAGCCTACTATTTTCATTGTCATATTACTGTTGTCATAAAGTTTTTCTTACTGTTGTCCTAAAAATTAATTTATGAAAATTAAGTAATCTGTCATGGAATTGTGATAAAATGCATATCCTTTGTTTCATAAACTGAGTATTCTTTTTTTGAGAATTTGTTGACATTGATATCGAATTGCAAAGTTGTTTTTGTTCTCTTTGAGCTAAATTGTATCAAGAAGATTTGAAATAAGCTGGTGTTTTAACTATAGTATTTTCAAGAGTTTATTTTCTAAGTTTTCATCTGAAAAAAGGCGAGCATTTCATTTGGGTAATTGAAAGTTTTTGCGACATAAGCATCTTTTCATCCTTGAATCTAACTTCATCTCATCTTCTCATCATTTGGTGCATTTGCATATAAGTTAGTTTTGCATAAATAAAATTTACTTCCAAGCATAAGCTTGGTCGATATAGAGATAGGTATCCATCAATATTTGCTTGAGAAGCCTGTTTTAATAGTACTTAAAACGATGACCTTGCAGTCGTCAGAGCCACAACTCTCTGTAGTGCCGAAGGCACCGACCGGGTATGTTAGAATTTAAAGAGAGGTATCGTTAATCACACCCTCTTTATCTTCTCTTTGCCAATTACTACGAAATCAGGCTCAATATAGAAATGATCGAAGGGTTAAAACTTAGATAGGAATTTAACTAAAATTAAACAAGATTCTTGTATCTCACATTAGTTTTAGGGTCTGCATTTCATATAAGATAATCATTCATCTAAGCAGCAGTTGCTAATCGATTACTTGGTCTTCATTTCCCTAGCAAGATCGTTAACTCCATAAGGCACTGGTATCAATCGTTTAAAATCTAATCAAACCCTATAAGTCTTGCTAAATCTTAATCGAGTACTTGATCGCTTCACTGTGTCTCTCAAACTGGTTGGTTCCCAACTAGTTTTTCTTCATTCCATTTTTCCATAAGGTCTACCCCCCTTACCCTATTGTAGGGAGACAGCTTAAACGAAGAGATTGGGGATCAGGGTGACAGCTCCAAATCTGAGCCGTTGTTGCGGTGCCTAAACATTCCAGTCTATCCTAGTTCCTTACCCCGTGTAGTGTCATGACGCGCCTCTACTTCCCTTCTGGAAGTTTTCTGTTTGACTCCTCTGAGTCTCTACTTCTCGTCTGGAAGTTCTGTTCTGGACTCCCTCTAAGTCCTGATTTCCCTCTTGGAAATCCTTCTGCCGCTTGTCAAGATGCCCCCTACTCTGATCATCTTGTGCAACTGCACTGTTGATCCGATGTCCTTGGCTAGAAACCCTCGGTAACAACTCCTTTGGCCTTGCTCTGTCAGGTACTATTCTGACTACAGTACCTCAACAGCTCCACTCTGCAATATTCCTGCAGCCTTCTAGACCCTAGCAACTTACCTCTCAGTGAACTGTGTCAGCCTCTCTCTGCCTCATGCTGGCTCTGCATCAGCCCGGATGAGTCTGCGTCAACCCTGGGTGGGTCTGCATCAGCCCTTTGGCCCTCTGCATCAGCAACACTGGCCTCTCTGAAGCTCTGCACAGTTCCGGACTTCTTCTGCGTGGCTCTGGTTGGCTCTGCATCACACTTCCTTGGTTTCTGCGTTGCTAGAAACAACTTCTGTCACCTCAGGACAACTGTTTTCTGCTGCTATTGTTACGCTCGGCTGATGTCTTTTAGTCCCCCTATGATCTACAATCATGCTTTGATACCATGTTGAAGTTTCGAAGTTTACTTAATTTAGAAACCCTTCATACACTTTTTCTGATTTATTCCTACCTACTTGTTATTTTTCTTTAACAAGTTATTTACAAAGTAAATACTGAAAATAAACACCAATGCATGTTCAACATATTACAGTTCAACGACTAAAAGAAACAAGAACAAACACACCACATGACACCATTATTTTTGGACCAATGTCCCTGGAAAAAGCCAATGCGAGAAAACCGGTGCAACTATTTGAGGGTTTTCTTATTAAGCAATATCAGAGTACAATCTGGGTGTCGTAACTGGCCTATCCAACAAAGAATTTCCTTAGCATCTATACCTCACAGTTTGACAGAAATCTCCTGGTTGAAACCCCGGAAAAACCCTTTCGGCAGCTCCTGAGCACAAAACTGCTCCTGCAACCCCAATGTCTGCCCAAACTGGTCTGCGTCGGCCCCTCTGTCTCATGTTGGCCCTGCGTCAACCTTTCTTGGCCTGTGTCAGCCCTAGGAGGCCCTGTGTTAGCTTTGGGAGCCTTTGCGTTAGCTACGCTGTCCCCTTTGGTGCTCTGCGCAGCCCTTGGGTGCCTCTGCGTGGCCATGCGTGAGCCCTTTCTGGCTCTGCGTCACCCTCCTTGGCTGCTGCGCTCGTCTCCCAACACAATCTCTGCCTTCTCTGTTCCTCTATACTCAATTCCCCTCAGCTTCTCTCTCGATCACTAATTCTATCTCTCTTAGCAAATCTCTCTCTAGAGAATAGAATGATTGATCATCTGATGTACTTCTCCAAGTGACCCTCAAGCTTCCTCTTATTCTTTTCTTGTTGACATCTCAATGGCCAAGATTAAATCCCTAATCAACAACTAAGATTAGATCTGGCTTGATCCATGTCTTTTGGACCACTCTAACACAGATTCATATTAATACACATTAATATTTTATTTTTCCTAAGTTTAGACTTAGGGACTCCATTAAAAATATTAATTATTTTAATATCTCCTGATCTATTTAGAATCCGCCCAAACCCTTTCTGGCTATTGGAGATCTCATGTGCCCCAACCTCTCCACGAAATTTCGTGGCTAGAGCACATCCGGTGCTACCCCAAATCAACAAGTCCATCTATAAAGAAGCAACCTTGACAACATCCAAGAAGATCGGGAAAAATAAATAGGAATCAAAGCCAAGCTCCAGTTGTTGCGATGATGAATACTTAGATGAAGAAGTGGCTGACTTTTTGAGAATGTTGTAAAGAGGAATAAGTAAATTTAAGGGTAAGCTTCCCTTAATATGTTTCAATTGTGGTGAGATTGGACCCTTTGCTACTAAATGCCTTCGTAAGAATTTTGATGGTGAAGAAGAAGCTCCGAGGAAAACAAACAAGAACCAAAGAAGATTCAACAAAGGTAAAAAGAAGGGTTTTAAACTTTTAAGAAAAGCTTCTATTCAAAAGAAGACAACTCCTCATTCGAGGTAGGAAGTGAGAGTGATGAAGAAAATGACACAGGAAGAGTGTTATTCATGGCTAGGAATAACATGAAGGAAGCTCATGAAGAGGAAGAAGATGATGAAGAGATGGATGAGGTCAAATTTCAAAAAGTGATGGTCAAAGTTATAAAGGATCTCAAGGTTGAAAGAGGAAATGTCAAAACACTGGAAGCCGAACTGAAAGGATTAAGAGAACATGGCAAAAGTCTCAATAAGAAGAATGAAGAATTAGAAGACAACATCCTCAACCCTATAGTGCAGTTGGAAGAAGCAAGAAAAATTGAAGACTCTCTCAGAAGAGAACTTGAAAAAGGCAACAAAGCAAGGGAAGATTTGGAAGCAGAGATAGTCTCTCTATGAAGGGAAGCACAAAGAAGAAATGCCTAGCAAAACATTTCAAACAACTTGTTAGGTCCCTATAATACTAGTGTATTCCCTCATTGTTATTAGTGTACCCGCTTATTGTTATTGTTGTGCCCCATAGAACCCCACTATTGTTATTGTTGTGCCCTTACATTACTATTGTTATGTCGACTTTGATTATATTGTGAGCCCTTACACTCCTATATATAAAAAGGAGGTTTTGTCATTTGAATCATCCAAGAATTGTTCATTTGTGTAATGTAAAGGAGGTGCCCCCCTTTAAGAGGCTGATTTTGAAGTCGTTGATCTATCTTTTCTTCTATTTTGTGAGCTGGTTGCATAACATTTGGTATCAGAGCTTTTGATTCTAGGGTTTCGCTGCTTCAAACAAGTCATCGTGGCATTTTCGCTATAACTTTTTTTCTACAAAGTTTCAGACGCTGAAAAGAAAACTATTTGAGACGACATCTTGAAGAACTTCATGTCTGAATTTCAGACCGTTCCTCGCAAAATTTTCGGAGATATAAACTGAGGAAGTTAGGGTTTGTGCAAGCTCCCGAATTCCATCCGAAACAGGTGACCTTGGGAAAATTGCCATAATTTTCTCTTTGAGCATCGGATTCAAATTTCATAAAAAGATACAAAAAGAGGACAAACTGTAGTTTGTTGGGTATCGTTTTTAGTGTTGAAGGTCAAAACAGTGACACGTGGCACTTCGTACAAGTTCGCTCTACTGAACTAGTGTTAATCAGGTCATTGTGGGAGATTGGGCATAACTCTTTCTTGGAAAATCGAATCTTGATCAGACTTGTGTGGAAAGAGGACTCAGAAGTCTACAACAAGAAGAAATTTTAGACCTTGGAGATCCGAAATTTCAGAGATACATCAGATTCAAGATTGAGCTTCTGCAAAGCAAAACAAAAAAATAAAAGGTGTGTAGTCTTTTCTAAAATTTGCATAAGTTTTGTTTGAAAAATTAGTTTGAAGTGATTCAAAGGGAATAGTGAAGCATAATTATCATTAATTGATGCCCCAAAGAAAGAAAAGGGAAACACCTAGTAAGCAACCAGAAAGCTCTTCTATGATTCATGAAGAAGAGGAAGAAATGCAACATGATAATATCAAAATTACGAGACCGAGTGAAACACTCTCACAAAAAGTAACAGAAGCGAAGATGGATGGTTTGAAGATTGTCATGGAAGCTAATATTGATGGTTTGAAGAATGACATAAATGAATCAAAATGGAACATTGAAGATTTGAAGAAAGACATGGAAGGTTTGAAGGGAGGTTTGGCAAAGTTGCTACACGAAATGCTTCGTAATGGTGAAAAGGTAGTAGAGGAAACTCATGATGAGAACAAAAGAAATGTTAATCATGGTTTCATAGACTCTAATATTGGATTGAAGACCCACCATATTCCAAAGATCGATATGAGGGCATTTAAAGATGTCAGTGTTTTTCGCTTATGATAAGTGGAGTTTCCTCTTCATAATCTAGATTTTCTAGCATGAATATGGCTTTCTTCTCTTGCTTGTCCTCTAACAATATGTATAACTTTGGTTGGTTTGTGGATAGTGGAGCTTTTAGACACATGACATATGGTAGGTCTTTATTCAGCAGGCTTCAAAAGATAAAGGGATGAATGATTCTAGAGCTTGGCAACGATGTTATGTTTCTTATGAAAGGATTTGGCTTTAATTCTTCCAAATGCCTTCAAGTTATATTCTTGAGATGGACAATGTTTTGTATGTTCTTGGGATGTAAAAGAACTTTCTTTCAGTATCATGTATGGAAAATATTCATTGTGTGGTTGAGTTTATGCTTATGAGTTTATCTTTATATATTGTAGGGAAATCTAGTGAAGCATGGTAGCACCAAGTTGTGTAAGTTATGTTGCAAATATCTTGGTAAATTTCATTATGGGGTACTTCCTATCTTGAAGAAATTAGTGCAAGGATTGCTAGACCTTAGGATAGAGAAAAAATGGTGTCTACAATGGATGTTCTCTTGCTAAGCATGTCAAGGATGTGTTTGCTAGAAATGAGCATAGTTCAAGATGAAATATTAACTTGATCCTTTTATATTTACAATGGATAGTTTCATTTGAGGGACAATAATGCAACATCGATGATTGTAGTCTACTTAGTCTTGGGACTTTAGCTAGAGGGGTGAGAGAGGGTAGCTTTCATAAGTTACCTACTAATCTAGTGGAATTTATACATTCCAATAGGAGGATGGAAGATCCTTATATATTTGAGAATATGCATACATGGTGGGATATCATGGAGATTGATTTAGAACCTATTATGGATCTTTCATGATAGCACCTTGTGTTGATGGATACAATTATTTTTCTATGGCTTATAGGATCAATATCCCAACACAATAGGATACTATGGTGAGTAGGATATAATATTCTAGTTCACAATATTCGCAATCAATGACTAATGATAATGTGGATATTTTTGTTCTAGAGACTAATTAAAACACTCAAGGTGGGTTGTATCCAAACAGAGTTGAGGTATGATTGATTATTTCAATGTCCTCACATATTGCATATTATAGGAGGTAGAAATGGATCACTTGGACATTACAATATGCACAAGAACATATAGGAGCACTTAAATCTTTATCATTGGTGAGTGTACATCCCAAGATATATGTTAGTCATGTCACATTTTTTATTCCATCTATGAACCTTCTAGTTGTTAAAAGGAGGAGAGGTGTGGTACCTTCATGAATGATGATGCTGAGATTTATTTCAAATTTTCAATTGATGGGATAATTATAGAGTCTAGGGACCAAATTAATGGATTCTATGAAATTGAGGGAGTTTCCCATGGATTCTCTCAAATAAATGGATTTCCCATGATATTAATCTTTCTTTATGATTCTCTCGAGATGAGGAAGTGGACCTAGTTCAAGTTGATGTTTTAGTTTTCAAAGGATTAAAGATGTGAACGAGAATGATTCTAATTCTAATATGTTTTTTATTACCTTGCATGTATTGTTGCCTATACCATGGGTTTTGTATTCTAGGATCCAGGAGTTGACTTGTGTGGATTTCTATTTTTTTGACCTTAATAGATGTGATGCACTTGTCTTGATCTTGTATGGAGGTGTGATCTTCTCTACAGGATGTCCTCAACAATTCATGATATAGTGTCATTTGATTTTTGACTACGACATGCACATGGAGGATGATGGAGTTTGGCCATATATGTTTTCATGTATTTTTATTTACAACTATATATGTCTTGATGAATTGACATACATAAAAGGAAAATTAATGAGTGATTTGACATCATTCTTAAATAGTCTAAGATATATTTTGATCTATGAAATTAATTGGATTTGCATTGGTTCCTCTACATGGTCTAGGTTTTTACATTTAACTTCTCTATTTTCATTATTTTTCTCAATGATCAATATTAAAAGTATCCCCAAAATACTAATTTAAATTGCCCCCAACTTCCTAGCCTCTATTACCAATAGACTTGACTAGCATTGTAGAATTAGCCCTTGACTCATTAAGTAATGTAAACTTCAATGCTATTACAAGTATCTACAACAAAGTGAACAAATGAACTTATTGTATATTCTTTTGATTGTCTTAGAAATAAATCACCATCCTATGTTTCTTTGGTTAAATCAATCCTTAGTTTTTGTGGGTTACCCTCAACCATTACAATTCTTAGGTGGTTCACAATTTGCATTGGAATTTTAATCTCACTTCTCAAATGGTTTCCGATTTGCAATGAACCATTAATCACACCAAGGATTTTTCATTGACCACAAACCTTCATTTATCATGACAATTGATTATTGGTTTACAATGAACCATCATTATTGCAATTATGGGAAAATTTCCTTATGCATGTTTATCTCAAAATAATCTAAGTCATTTAAAAAATGGATCCATCATTGAAAACCACTATCAAGGATATCATCAATTTTATCAAGACTTTATGCAATTCCATTTTTTTTTATGGATTCTTTAGTTGTTGTTGCATCTCAATTTTTGAATACCTGGTATTACTTTCAGTCTTGGTTCTATTCTTTCATTCTCCATTGTTTACATTTTTTTAATCATATTTTTTGGATTACCAATATTCATTGCATATTTTGTTCATTCCTAGGTTTATATGGCCATTCTTATTTCATTTTCTTTCATTTTCTTCTATCTTCAATAAGTGAGTGTCTTTGTAAGTTCCATGTTCTTTGTATTTTTTCTATAAATGTTCTGTTGTATTCTGTTTTATTTTTTGTTGGGTGGAAAAAGGAGCTTGATTGAGTAATAACTCGATCAAGCTCTTGGTTACGTGTGTCAATGAATATTTGGTTGGTAGAAATTTATGACTAGCAACACTCAATCAAGCTCCTAGCGACATCATCAACCATAGAAATGTCAATTAATATCAATTAATATTTGGTTGGTGGGGGTTAATGATTAAAATAGCTTGATCAAGCTCCTCAATCTTAGTCGGTCGATGTTCGAGAAGAACGGGGACTCGATTGAGATATTGTCTTGGTCAAGCTACATTCCTTGATCGAGACATTTTATCAGTCAAGTTACATTCCTTGATCGAGACATTTTATTAGTCAAACTACATTTCTCGATCAAGAGATTATTTTTTAACCCTGCTAGTAGTTCGATCGAGGGTTTGTTAAACCCTTGATTGACCTATTTCAAGTTTTATGTAAAGCTCCCAATTGAGTTTTTTAAGTGTTCGATCAAGTTGTCGAAGGCTTAAAAAAACAAAGTTTTAGCTCCCCTTCTATATATTTCTTTGCAACACCATCTTGTAGCATGGCAGACTTAAGGCAATATTTGTCCTTACGTGGTAGAGTTGATCATGTTGGATTTGTGAAGGAATCCTCTATCCAATGGGCATATGAGTTTGATATTTTTTTAATTCATATGATATTTTCCATCTGATTTCTTTTGAACCTTATGCGTGATTTTTTTTGGACAATTTTGAAGGGGCTGAATGAAAAATAAATAACATAAAATAATCCAAAATAAAAAAATTTCAAAAAATTGCATTCACTTCATTTATGAGTCCTCTTCAAAAGGATACTCTTGGTTTTTAGATTTATTTAAATAGTAGAAAAAAACATGAATTAACATGTGTTTGAAAAATGAAATTCAAATATTATTTCGTAGACTTCAAAAAATAATAATAA
>APFE030470169.1:0-11904 GCA_000404065.3 Pinus taeda | reverse complement strand
GATTGAAAGAGAAGCATGCTATAAACAACCAATAGTGGGATGCATAAAGGATGTTGCGAAAAGCACATATATATATAAGCGATAATAGCAAGAGCGATTTAAATAACAATTCATATAACAGGAATGAGTACAGACGTAGATAATAGTACCATGTGAGCTGCTAGTCAATCCCAGATATCAATCACTATTCACAATTCTTCCTTCAACACAGAAATTCTTTTAAACAAAGACAATAGTGCACATTTGCATAAAAACTTTCCTTATTGAACTCAGAATAATTGGTCCAGTTTCATAGAAAAAATATCCCTGAAGTACAATAGTGCAACTTCAGGGTTTAAGTCATATACAAAACTTTACGACCCTTTCTAAATGCATGAAAGGGTCTATAAATACTACTAAGCTAAAAAAAATCTATGAAAAAAAATCCTACTAAATTGGCATCAGTAAATGCAATCTATCTCCTTGGGGTGATCTGGCAGTCGGCGATGTGAATCATGACTCAGGCTGTTTGCCTTTAAACCTGAGCTGGCTTATCGCAAGCATCGGCTCCGCTTCTGGCGGTCTGTTGAGGCACAAGCTGAATTGGGCAGCAAAGGTGGCATCCTGAATGTTGGGTATGATATACCCGATAGCATCTGTAAGGAATTTTAAGGCAGCTCTTTGGTTGTATGGCTTCACTAAGAAGAACCAATAGGCATCCCATGTTAAATTGTTGATCCCCGCAATTAATCTTCCATTTTTCTCCACCTCCGGGTAGCATGAATGCTCCAACATCTTTGTCGTTGTTAATTGGCCTAGAGTACATTGGGAAATCATATTAGACAAATAAAGCGTATTATTTACTAATTCAACCAAATTACCAGTGGTTGCTTTGCATCTAAAAATCACTCTTTTTGCCTTCATTAACTGTGATTGCCATTTTGTGAATAGTATTTCTTTGTGCGATTCCAGAATTCTTGGTAGATTAGTCGCCTGGCCCTAATCGAAATCTTGCCATTCCAGAAAACTTGTCAGTGTTTCTTCGGCCTGATCCAAATCTGTCCTTGCCTTCTCTACCTTTTCGCTTATGGATGCTACCAACTCGCACAATGGCTCTGCCTAGGTAATTTGCTAACATAGGAGCTTAACTTGATTTATTAATGTCTTATTTAATTGAAGCGCCTCTGCTTTAAATTCATCTACCTGAGGGAGCCTTTTCATTTGCTCAATTTGAGTCGACAATTGAGCGATTTGCTCATCTTTAGACTTTATCATTCCCTCAGTTGATATTCTTAATTGCTCCAATGTTGCTGATAGCTCCTTTTGCCTTTGGATTGCGCTCTCGTCAATCCTCTGTTTCTCCTCTTGTAATTTCTAAGTCAGCTGATAATTGTTTTGTTGTTGTACTAGCAATTCCTGCTCTGCCTTCTACTGAACTTCTGATAATTGAGCTTGTAGCGAAAAGATATATTGATCTTTCGCGTTTAATACACTGCTCACCTCCGATGCTTTATCAATGGTCGCCGCCGAATATGCTCCAGCGTATTGCGATAGCTTGGTTAAGTCATTGAAGGGATCAAATTCCTCTTTCCATACAACATTGCCCGTAATTGTTAATTCAGGGAATAGAGAATGTTGATCAGCCCTTCTCCTCTTCCTCTATCGCTTTATAACAGCTTTATGCTTAGGGCTGTAAAATACATCCAAAGGGGGAATCTCTTCTATTTGCAAAATGATTTCACCCATTGGATCCTTAGGAATTATTTCTGTTTCTTTTGATTTGGGTGGGTCGCTGGTTTCGCCCAAAACCTGTTTTGATGTTGCTTCCTATGTGTCTCCCTCTTTAGAAACCTCATCATCTTTCGAGCACTCTAGGTTGCCGATGATTGAGTTGAATTGCTGTCATTACTGGAGCAAATTCAGATCAATTTGTGTATCATCATTAACTTTCGAGCTGCTCTCTTCCTGAGTTTTCGCCTGGGTTTCATCCTGTCGCTGCACATTTTCCTGGGTTTCTCCCTGCCTTTGATTATGCACTTCCTCCTGCTGCTTTGATGTAGTAGGAGGTGGCGTATTACTTTGTTGCTCAGGCTCGCTTGATTTTGTCGTCCTTGGGGTAGTCGCTAACAGGTCTAGAGGCAGAGTTTGCAACCTCTGTTCTCTAATTCTGTTAAATTCGGCTAGCCCCTCATCATTGTATACATTTCTGGCAAGCGATTTAACTTGATATAGCAACTCGGCCGATGCAAACAAATCCTCGAATCTGTCTTCTTTGTGCTCGACCTTGGCCAATTTGGCCTGGTCGAGCGCATTGTAAGCGATTTTCCTTGGGTCATACTGCCTGCTTGGCAGAGTGGCTACAGTCAGCAAATTTATCTTCCCAGCTTCCTTCTCTGCATGTTTGATATCATGCAGGGCGTAAATTCCAATTCACAGGGGAAAGGAGGGCCAGACATGCTTTTTTGCTTTTTTCAGGGTCTGAGTAACTCCATCGGCATTGATTTGATAAGCTACTTCCCTGACAAGTAACTTATCAGGGATGTATAGTGGAAGCACATGGGGCCTGGCCTGACTGCCAAAAACTCTAATGTAGGTGAATTTCTCTTCTCTGAACCAACTCGCTACTGCGGTTAAATCTACCCCTGCTTGTTCAGAAATCTTCAGGGCAGGCTTATCAAAAATGGAGTAATAAATTGGCAACATGAAACCGTTGCAGATTTGATACAGGTGGTGTTTGTAGTTGGTCTTCCACAACTTTTGATGATATATGTGGATGGGTGTGGGGTCTTGCGATGTCCACCTCCATCCGGGCACAGGAAACTCGTAATTAAAACATAAAACATCCAACACATAGGCACTGTAATAAAATGGCGGAATGAACATCTCTGTGACGCGAGAATTAAATCTGAAATTAAGAATGGCCTTGGCTAACTTGTCGAATAATATATCCGCCCAATCCATAATCTCGCCACTACATGCCGCCTCCATTATGGGGACCATTTCTATGGTAAAATTGGAGGAGTCATGTAATCCCCATAGCCTACACAACATAATTCCAGCATAGCAGTAAGGAGAACATAGAGAGTCGACTGAGTACTTACCCGACGATTCATGCTTGTGCTTTGCTGGATTTTGTCTCCAGCCTCGAATGGGTTCAGACTCGGTCTCGTTTTCTTCTCGGAACTTCTCCAGAAATGTCATGTTATACTTTTTCTCTTCTGCCGGTAGGTGATACATTTGCCTTAGATCTGCGGCTCAAAAAGAACCGAAAATCCTCCCATCTGTAGTGCTGAACATTCTGTCGATAATTGGGATCTCTTGGATTGCCCACCTTACCACATTCGTATATGGGAGAATTTGCTCCCGGGCCGCTATTCTGTGCAGAAAGGAATTGGCCAAGTCTTTTAGATTGGCCTCAGATTTGCTGGTACTATCGCATGAGACTTGTATCCCGGTCACCTTCGGCTCTTCGGCTTCAATCAAATTATATGTTCCTTGCCAAGTGGCCCTGGTAAGTCCCAGGCACGTCGTATCTGATATAAGCCCTTTCTTTTTACTCCCTGAATCAACAACAGATTGCCCTGCGGCTGGCGAAGTAGTAGGCATTGTAGTCTTTTTGGACTTCTTTCCCATTCCACTCAAGTCTGTCTCTGCGGAAGAATTCTGCATAGAGCGAAAGATAGGCGTAATACAGGAAACAATAACATGAATTGAATAGACTGAGGTATATATATCTTGATGCATTCATGGTGATTGATGGACTTAAGACGGCTTTCGAATCAAATTTGTGAATAGATCGCAAGCTTGTTGTTTTCATTAAATGGTCGTTAAGGCCTGTCAATCTCATTAATACCAGTTGCTTCGGTTAATGGCCGAATGATTTATTTGAAGCATGCCTTGGGCGATTTGGCGGTTGAGCGGCTTTCCAAAAGATATTGCCTTAATTACGAATAAATCGTATTAAACTTCCTTTATGATTTTACTTTGAAAAACTGCGCTTTTACCCTTTTCGCAATTGGGCGTCGGGAAAATCCTAAGTCATTGCTTTGTTTCCATTTGGAATCCCAGATCGCCAATAGCGATATCGCATCGCGTCAGGATTAGCGAGTGGGGCAGTTTAGAATGTGGGCATGGTGAGTCGCCGATCGCCGATAGCGATGTCGCATCGCATCGGGGCGAGATGGAGCTTATTTGCGTTTAAGAATTATCGTCGATTACCGATTTCACATCACATCGGAGCAAGGGGTTATTAATTGTGTTACCTTATGTTTCACCGATATCCGATAGCAATTTCGCATCGGTGGAAATCAAAATGTCCCTATGTTGTGCTCCCTTTGTCATTGCGATATGCGATCTTGCGATCGCTTTATCGCAATGATAAAGATAGATCGTTTTACGCTGAGGTTTTTTGATTGGTTTTATTGAAAAGGCCTTTTTGAAATAGAACTTTAATTGATACCAATTTAAAAACAAAATTTAAAAAAAAAAAGGGACCCATTTCATATTATAGTTTTGGAATAGTAATGGTATGAAATGGGGGGTTGTTGTATGGCACAACACAACCCCAATCACATACGTCCATAAACCAAGGGCTTCTAATTCCCTAAAAGTGTTGTTGCATGCCCTAAAGGAACAAGGTCAGCTGATTACATCATCTCCTAGAAGTTCTCCATAGAAAACTACTTAGAACTAGTCAAAACTGGACCATACAGAGTGCCAGTGCAAAGCGTGTGATGCATCTCACCTACTCAGTGTAAAAAGTGTGATGCATACTAGAAAGCCCTTTTGTAGGATGGGATGGGCGAGAGTAGACAAATGGTAGAGACAATTTTCAAAGTGGATGATCATGGAATCTTCCAAAAACTTCTCCTATGACACTTGCCTCTCTGAATTCACCCAGGGATGAGTAAGAGATCATTAATCTCCAAGTGGAATCAAGAACTATCAAAGAGAGGACACTAATCAAAATCCCAGAAGCTGACTCACCCCCCTGCAATCATCTATATATGGATCCCTCATCCCAGAGATCCAAAGGCTAGAATCTTGTATCTTGTAAGGAAGTGTTGTTGGTTTCCTAGTGCAATATCATAGTGTTGGGTGATCTAAGCTTTTCATGAGGTAAAGAAGGGTTTTCATGCTGGGAGGATGATGCTGGGTTGTAATCCTCTCTTCTAACCTCTATATCAATAAAGTTATTCAAGTTTTCCTCCACCATCTATTGTATGTTAGCTGATATATGCATGTATGTGGTCAATATATATCTGGTCCTATATTGTTTATGACTGTAGATCTCTGCACTTTGAAGGTATTATGCTGCTTTGACTTTACAGGTACTCTTTGAAGCGGAGTGGTCAAGGGAAGAGTGGCCAACATCTGTCAAAGAGGAGAAGGAACAAGCGGAGAACCAAGTGAAAGATCAAGGTTGGTATTCTTTGCTCCTCTCCTATCTACTTCTCATAAAGGAAAGTGAAAGTAACTTTAATCTGTTTGTTTCAAAGATAGCTACCCATCTTAGTGGGACTAGTAGCTCTGCATAGACACTAGATTTCCCGATAACACACTTGAGCTACATGCCAACCATGAAGTTTGAAGATTGGGACCTCGCTAACCATGAGAAGTTCCCTCACCTAGAGATCGGGAACCTCATGAAGAAGAGCACTGAGGGGGTGGTGACAACGTTAGAGTCGTGGAAGTGGCTACGCGGTGTGGAAAAGGATGGGTTGATGTACTTACTATGGGTACCACATTTCCACCATGCACCCATCATCATTTTCATCATCAGGTAGCTACTCTGCCTTGTGCATGATGGGTATCTGTGGCTAGAGGATCCTATCCCCATCATGACAGACCTCATTCACCACATTTCTCAGCTCCCCTGCAAAGGAAAGGACCCTGCGACCATAGCTGAAGAAAAGGGCAATGATTTGGCCCTTGCAAAAGCCATGAAGATGAAATACAAGATGGAGAAGAAGAAGAGGGGCTACACCATCTCCAGTATCAAGGACAAAGGGGTACGTGTAGTAACCCAAATCCTGGTCGGTAAAGTTATGAGGAAGTGTCACACCAATGAGGTACCAGCGCCGGTGGTCGCACTGGCCAAGCAGTGCATGGAGGGGTTCCAGTTCAACTGGTCTGAATTCCTCTATGAAGAATTAATTTTAAAAATTGTCGCGAATCCTAGGAGTAGGGTAAAACCTTCCACTATGGGTGGTTGTTGTTATCCATAATTGGGAACTGTCAGAGGACAATCAATTGCCCAGCATTGGCAGAGAATTACCGGAGGCCGTCAAGTACGCTTCACTCTGGGCCACAAAGGACACGAAATGAATACACAACACCAAAATATTCTGGGTGCTCATGGAGATGAGCATCCAGATGTGGATCAATCAGAGGTTGTGCCTATCACCCATGGTGTACAACAGTCTGCAGAGTTTTTTAGATTTTAAAGCTGATATGCACAACATTTTTATCAGGGCGCATAAGGATCCATTGAAGCAGTGCACGAAGCTATCTTTTGTAGCCACTGACGATGCAATTTTTACTGTCTTGGAGACATGGCCTCTGAAATGGTGTGCCCCAGATCTTGCAGAACTTGAGAAGGTGGTAGTGTAGAAGAAGAAGGATGATGCCAAGTTGTGTGTCACATAATTGGTCGAGAAAAGGTGGAACGAAACAACAGTAGCTAAGGTAAGGGCAGCGTGCAAAGTGGCACAAAAAGCTGACAAGCAGAAGAAGGCTGCAGAAGCAGCAGCAGTAGCATAGGTGGCAAAGGAAGCAACCACGAAGGTGGACAAGGGCCAAGCAATGTCCTCGCAGGAGCACGGGCAGAGGAAGCAGAAACAACAGAAGGGAGCTTAGACCCAAGGACCGCATCCACAAGGTTAAAGCACCCACACATGGTAGAAAGAACAGGACCAAGGAAGAAGGTCAAGGCCTTGAACTTGGCCATTGACCCGATCATCTTAACCGAAGGTGATTTGTATGACATCGGTGAGATGGTTCGCGATGTCACCAGTGAGGCTCTTCAAGATTTTATGCAGGATCACCATACTGTGTTGGGGGACCTTAGGGCGTAGCTACAAGAGTTACAAGTGCGGCCCCCTCAGGTGGGTACCCTTTCGACCCGCCTCGCAGTAGGATCCTCCGCAGTGGAACAGATGTTGCGCGCACAAATGGAAAACACAATAGTGTTACCGAAAGGGGCCCTAGTAGCAACAAACAAGACTAATAGATTTGTGGTTAACATGATCAAAGACCTTGGCCTTAATTTGGCTGCCCTTCCGCTTGAGACACTGTATTTGCTACAGGATGGCATAACGATAGAGCTACGTGCTGAGGATGTAGAAATTTTGAATAATTTAACACATATTCAATGGAGATTATCCTGATCATGTACTATTTCGGAAAACATACACAATACATAAGCTCCTCTACGTTGATCATCAATATAGCAGCATCAATAACAATAAAACATCAAGAGCATTCACACATTAACACGGTATGTATCCCGGGGAAAGCATCTCGCTAAAAACCCCAACTATCTGTATTTTAATGATTGAGTCATGTAACATTACACAACATAATACTTCTCACAAGTATCTCCACTGCTGTTACACACAATACAGCTCAGATCTGAATCAATCACTGGCTCAAATCTCCTTCGTTGCTTGCCTGCCTCCGCTGCTCAATACCTGCTCAAGAACTGATGATAATTCCAAGGCAACCACGTATTTACTTGGTAAAATCACGTGAGCACAAGCTACAATGTGGGCAAATACGTGGGCAAAATCATTGGCATACTCAATCCTGATTGTGCAAGATCTGATGCACAACTATAGTCACAACTGATAGCAATCTGATTCTCTAACACCTGTCCCTGCTGAACTGAACATGCACTGACATGCAACTGAGTTAACTGATGTATTCATTAGTTGTATTATGAGTTAATAACTTGTGAATTAATTAATAACTAATTCACCCAACTCAACTCTAGTCTATTTGCCAGTTAGACTAAATACAACCAGTTTAACAAAGCTAAACTGAACACAACTCCATCAACTGCACCTCCAGTCCACTAAACTCAACTCACTTGAGTTCTAACTGAAGTCCTGCATGCAAATATTAGTCATCCCATAGGTAACCACGTATTTCCTTCTGGGATCTGCATGTACCACATCCGTAGCTCATCCTGAAGTGCTCCAAGAGAATAAGACAAAGTTTATAGTCTAATATTATTATGAGCTAATAATATTTGACTGTTCTATATTTAGACTGAGCAGTCACTCCGCTGTGATCTAAAAATAGAAGTCCATCTATTTTTCCCAACTTGATCAATCATCCATAAACAACAACCTGCAATCCATAGACATGATCCATATGTCTAAAAATAGACATAGTCTAAAAATAGACTTGCGCCAAAAATAGCCTGCGGGCCCACTTAGTGAAGGCGACTCTTTTCACTAAGCTCCATCATCTTGTTGCAATCTTAATAGGCAGGCAACCCCGTGGCTGGGCGCTGGGCGGGTGAGCGGGCGAGCAACCCCGCGGGTGGGCACTAGAGATGCGAGCGGGCGTGTGGGTGCCGGGCGGGCGAGCAAGCAAGTGGGGCGGGCGGGGGCGCGTCGGGCGAGCGGGTGGGCGGTTGGGCAGGCGGGCAGGCCCACCCCGTGCCACCTCGACGGCCTGCCCACCCAGTTGCGGGTTGGCAATTCCTGGAATTGCCCAACCCCTGCTATCACACCCCCAATTCTTTTTTCGTTAATTGGCAAGGGTGCGACACCGCCTAAGTAGTTAACATGTTCCATTGTTAAGTTACTTTGCGAACTACGCCTAACATTCATCATCTTTCATTAACAATATTAATGCGCGAATCCATTAACATTATAAACATAACCATAAACATTCATAACAGCAGAGAGGACACCATCATATGCAATAATAATGTTTTATTATGATTTTGTGAAAATACAAGTGACCGGGAGCAAATGCTCCACAATGTTTTACTTGTGTCGTTTGTCGAACGGGTGCCCACCTCGTGCATGCCTTGCATGGTGGTCGCTCTCCACACAATCCACACAACACACCAAACTCCTTGCACAAGTCGGGCGGGCGCACCTTCGTGCGGCCCTCCACCCGAACTCCTTCACCCGAGTTTGTCACACCGTCAGGTGGGCGCCTTCATGCACCCTCCACCCGAGTTCACCAACCGGCGGGGGGGCGTCTTCGTGTAGCCCTCCACCCACACTTGCAACTGATGGGTGGGTGCCTTCGTGCAACCCTCCACCTGTGTACACGACCGAACGATGGGTCAGCACCTTCATGCAGCTCTCCGCCCGTGCCTTCAACCGGCGGGTGGGCGCCTTCGTGCAGCGCTCCACCTGCACCAACCGTTCACCAAGACTTCGTGCAACCCTCCACCTGCACCAACCATTCACCAAGACTTCGTGCGGTTTCGTGCTCGCCTTGCTCGACGAGCGAGCGCATCAACCTTTGGTTCGCTATGCGTTCGCTATGGCTACTATGCACTCCTTCCACGAGCTGCTTGATGAGCGAGCCTTGTTCGAATGTCCAACCTCCCAACTCGCACCATGTATGCATACAGTGGGTGGGTGAGTCGTGCCACCCGACCGACTCGTTCATCTCGTCCAATCAATGCACCTTCGTTTGCAAAACTCGTTTCATATGTTGGTTGGCCCGCCCATCACATGGGACCACCCCACCATAACTCGCCCGTTTCACAACTTCACATGGTCGGCCCGTGGGTGACTTGTTCAGCCTGCCCGCGTATAAGTGAGGCAACCGAACTTCGTCCACATAACGTCTCGCCCGTTGGTCGACTTTCTGCCTCGCACGCTACTTCGGTTGATCGGTGGGCGCGCCCGGGCAACTTGCTAGCCGCAGGGCGTTACATTCTCCCCCACCCGAAAGCATTGCCGTCCTTGGAAATCCAACTCTCCTCCGTAGCTTCCTATCATACTTTGCAATCTTCCGCTTCCATCTCCAAATTGAGTCTTCCATTTCCCAGTTGTCCTCCTCCGGTGCATTCTTCCATCTGACAAGAAATTCCCGTCTCATGTGGCAGCCAAGCCCTGTAGATCGAACACTCAAAATCTTGTCCATATCTAAGTGAGGCTTGTCCACAATCATGGTTGGTCCCCTCGGTGGTTCCACCCTCTCTAGATGATCAACATCAAGTTTGCATCTCTTCAACTAACTCATGTGAAAATCTGGATGCTTCATGTGCATATGGTGTCGAAGCTCCAGCTCATAAGCAACTTCTGCCACTCTCTTCTTCATCTGGAATGGTCCCTCATATTTCCTTGTCAGTTTGCTCGTAGTCCTCTTAGGTGGCTGAAACTGATCTCTGGTAATCCTGAGAAACACCATATCTCCCACACTGGAGTGTACATCCTATCTTCCTCTATCTGCCCATTTCTTCATTCTCCTTACAGCTTCGTGCAAGCGCAACCGTGCCAGCTCCAGGGTCTCATCCCAAGCCTTCATGAACTTCTTCGCATGAGGACTCCTCAACAAACCTCCTATCACTACGGTATGCAGTGTGACTGGTATCTGTCCATTCACCAACTCAAATGGACTGTACCCCATCACAGAACTCTTTTGAATGTTGTAGCTGAACTGAGCAATATCCAAGAGTTCAGGCCAATTCTTCTTATCAGCCGTCACATAATGTCTCAAGTAATCCTCCAGCAATGCATTGATCCTCTCGGTCTATCCATTTGTCTGCGGATGGTAACTCGAACTCATCAACAACTCTATCCTGACTAACTTGAACAATGTGGTCCAAAACCTGCCTGTAAATCATGGATCTCAGTCCAACATGATGCTTAATGGCATCCCCCAATACTTCACTATGTTCTTGAAGAACAACTCCGCAGTCTGCTTGGCTCCACAAGGCATCTTTGTTGGAACAAAGACAACATACTTGGAAAAACGATCAACCACGACCATTATCCAATTATACCACTGAACTTGTGGCAACTGAGTAGTAATGAAGTCCATCGAGACACTCATCCATGGTCTCTTAGGAATCGGTAAAGGCTGCAACAGACCTCCTTGTCTCTGAGTATACGATTTGTCCTGCTGAAAAATGATGCACATATGTACATACTCCTCTACATCCTCCCGCATCTTCTCCCAAAAGAATCCTCTCTCCAACAATGCCAAAGAACGACGTTGCCCTGGGTGGCCAGCCCATGGTGAGTCGTGGCACTCCTTCAAAAGGTGCCTCCTGAGTCCAGATGACTTTGGAACATAGAGTCGGTTTCCATAGAACAAGAATCCATCTCAGAGAAAGAAATTCCGTGTCTTCCCCTCCTTTATCTGCTTCACTATATTTTTCCCCAGAGTATCGGTCTCAACACTTTCCTTGAGCTTATTCTGCATCTCTTCTGACATCTAAACTCGACTCCTACTCCTTGCTGCCCGGTCTTCTCCTTCCAATGCTGCAAGTTGTCCCTTCCTGCTGAGGGCATCTGCTACCGCATTGTGTCTCCCTGGTCTATACTCAATAGTCATGTTGAATTTTGCCATCAATTTTTTCGATACGAAATTGATGTTGGAATCTAATGTAATTAAGTTGTTCAATGCATTTCCCCTCACCATATGATCCCAGAATAAACCTTTACATGTCAATAGTTTCTTCCAACACATCAAAAGTAGGCTCTGGCATGTATGATTTCTTAATACATTCAATTAATGATGGCAAGCTCCCAACTTCCTTCCTCCTCAATGTGACTGAAAAACGACTGAACATCTGATCAATATGGTCATGAGTGTGCCAAACAAGAAGGAAACCAACCTTTACCTTTTGAAAAATTCTCAATTCAATAAGCATGTTTAGATATCCAAAAACAACCTGATTTTTGTTTTCACAGAAAGTGTTGTCCAATTGTAGATACAAAACTT
>APFE030470165.1:0-26641 GCA_000404065.3 Pinus taeda | reverse complement strand
GTCCCCCCTGATGTTGGCAGCAGATGCAGGAGCTATAAACACAATACGAACTATCTCCGAAATTAATGTCCAATGATTGGATGAGTTGAAATAAAGTGATAAGGCATCTTGGTTGGTCGAACTTTTTCAGAATTTGGTGGCAAGTTTGAGTTTGGGTTGCAAACGCTTCGCAATGTCCAAGTCACTGAGGAGTTTGTTTATGATTGTTGTAAAAAAAGTGTTTTAATAATAAAAAATTAAAATTTTACGTATAATTATTTAATTTAGAGTATGCCTTAAAATCATTTGAGAAGAATTAGTTTTTTTGATGGAAGTTAAAGAAATAGGCTGAAGGCTTAAGATCCAAAGATTTGGTAGAGTTAAAATTACTAATCACAAATAAATTATTTCAAGTAAGTGTTTTTCTGATGAGTCAATTTTGGGAATAGCTATCCTCACTACTAGATTGATAACTAGGTTAGGAAATACTGCATTGATAACTAAGTTACGAAAGATTTTCTTACTGTTATAAAAAAACAATTATTTAACTCTAAATTCAACCAAACTGCAAAACATATAAATCTCCAAACAACGTCTCAATTTACTGTTACACTAAAAGCTTCTTGGATTCCACTTTGCCGGCGCTATAACCCGTAATTAATAGTTCGTGTAATTAATTTCTAATGATTGGGATAAGTTGAAGTAACTAGTAGAGTAAAAGCTTCGTATAATCAACAATCCATGTGCATCTGTTTTATCGGACGAAACAAAAGAATAATTAAAAAACTTTCTTGCTGCTGCAACCTTATCACATACAGGAGGTGTCTAACCTACAGAAATATGACACCTCATTTGCCTGAACTGATGGTGCAGGATGCAACCTACAGAAACATGACACTTCATTGGAATCAACTATCCACATCTCTTGATCTCATTTTTTTGACGACTGCAAAACCTGCACTTGTTTTTATTTTAGCAGCAAACGAAAGTAAAACCAGAAGATATGGTGAATCTTTTCTTTTTATCACATCACATCAAGATTCGTAATTTGCGTGTATTTGGTAAAGGGACAGATGTCCCCTTTATTTCCCATTATGGCAACTGGCGCGGAAATATCACAGACAACAGAACCATATGGGAAGTTTTATCGTGTCTCATTTATTGTTATTGTGGTAATGATATGGCAAAAATATATGGACGATTTGATTTTGTTCAGTTGAATGATTTGATTTTTTTCAGTTGTGGTCGATATTAATTGGAGTAGTAGCTATACCAAGTCATGTTGTAATTAAAGTTTAATTTTACTTTCAAGATATTTACTAACTTACCCAAAAACAAATATGATATTTTTTTATATAATTACAAAGATATATCTTTTAAAAATCTATATTAAATTTTTTTAACTATTATAAATAATAAAATTAAATTAAAAATTTATTGAGAAATCTATATATATGTTATCGGTTTTTTGTTGGATGTTTTAATAGGTTTATGTCATTAAAGTAAATTTGAAAAATAAGATTAATTTGTTTGTTCAAATACTATGAGGAAATATTGAAGATTAGAGGTATTTGGCAAATAAATTATTCTAATATCATAGCTTTTAGGTTCAATGGAGTTTCACACAAGATGCTTGACAACATCTTACTAGTGGACACATGATTATTCCATTCAAGCTAAAGCTCCATCTAATCTTTTTAAAAGAGAACTTTCACCTTTAACTTAAAATAAGATTAGTTGGTTTCTTATTACAAATTGAAATGTCATAAAGAAGGATTGAGGATAAGAAGTACTTGTGAGGAAAATAAACTATCTCAATATCTTAGAAGATGTCTAAGTTCAATGGAGTTTCACACAAAATTAGTGACAACATCGAATTAGTGGACAGATGGTTCTTCTATTTAAAACAAAGTTCTAGCTTAACTTTTAAAGAGGAAGACTCCAACTTAACTTTAAAAAATAGAATAATAAATATAATTTTTACCTATTCAAACTTTCCACAACTTTAATTTAAATAATAATATTAATTAATAAATTTTTAATATATTCTTATTCTTAAACTTCTCATTAACGAATTATTTTCTTAATATTTATATTAATTTACACATAAAACTCAAAAGTACATCAAATAAAAGATGACCATCAACCTTTTGTAACGGAAATTGCATAGCATTTTATATTTAATAAGAGAAGACCTTGTATCAAAGTTGGTGTGATCAGAATCTTAAAAAGAAACATGATTAACCAACTGTTCGGGACATATATTTATAGACGTTGGTGTGATTAGAATAGTAAAAGAAACATGACTAACCAACTGTTCTGGACATATATGTATAGTGGCTTGAAATACCAATACCTTGTTTTGCAGCGATTTCCCTTCTCTGAAAAAATCTTCTTCAATGATAAGTTTACTTGGATAATATGCAGTTATCTGAATAAAATTCAATTTTTGAAGGACAGATAGATTACTTGGACTAGATGGATTTTGGTTCCATCACATCCTGAAGTTTGTACTTATGTTCATGGATCTTTTCTCTAACGATCATCAGCTTTCAGCTTTACAACATTGGAGCATAGGAAGGTGATAAGTCTGAGTGATATGTAAATCATAGCTACACCATTTAAACAACATCGACATGTCACTTCCTTATTTTATTTTAGGTTACATCACATCCTGAAGTTTGTACTTACGTTCATGGATCTTTTCTCAACGATCCTCAGCTTTACAACATTGGAGCATAGGAAGGTGATAAGTCTGAGTGATATGTGAATCATCGCTACACCATTTAAACAACATCGACATGTCACTTCCTTATTTTAGAACATGTTTGAAAAGACTAACGTATGCTGAGGTGTCATGGATCTTTTCTCAACGATCCTCAGCTTTACAACATTGGAGCATAGGAAGGTGATAAGTCTGAGTGATATGTAAATCATCGCTACACCATTTAAACAACATCGACATGTCACTTCCTTATTTTAGATCATGTTTGAAAAGACTAACGTATGCTGAGGTGTCCAGTTGTTCCCTTGAGTCAGATTAATTTTCAACCTGTAACTTGTGATATACTTCAGGAGTGGGAAGGAATGGTGTCAGTTGAGTCTTCTGAATCTTTCTTCGCTGTCTTCGTTGTTTTATTACGGGGAGCAATAAGCCACAAATGCCGAGCTGTCCAATTGTTTCCTTGGACTTTTGCTGAGTGAGAATAATATTCAACCTGTAATTTACTATATACATCAGGAATACAAATCAATGGTGTCGGTGAAATCTTGAGGGAAAATTTAATTGTTATGTTATATTAAAGGGAGATAAAACTTAAACTTAACTAGGTTTGAATATTTTCAGACTCTAGCAGATAGTGCAGAGTTAATCTTTTGGGAATATTGGAAAATAAACACCCAGGTGTAAAGTTGAAGTATTAGGGTAAGTTATAGGATTCAATTACCCACATCTAAATGGAGTATTGAATACTTTAAGAGTCGAATGCTTAACGCTCATTATTCTTCACCGTGTTATTACCCACTTGTCACATTTCATGTTCCCCTGAATCATGCCTTTCAAACGCTTTCTTGCACAGATATTTCGTCTGACGAGTCCTGTTGTCTAACGATCGTATCTGGATGTATAAAACTGTTTTGACTTCGACAACCCTTCGAATCCATTATGGGCTCAGCCATGCAGGTATGTTAGGTTTGGAAGATGGTTAATATATTTGTAATTTTTTTTTGAAAATTTATTATAATTTAGCTGTGAAATTAGTTGTAAAAGGCAATTGTAAGGGCAATTATTTCTGGTTGTTATGGGTGAATGTAGAGTGACTCATCACAGTTATTCAAGGAAATTTAGGCCACTTCCAATATTGTGGTCCATAAGGGACAGACTTTCAATCATGTCAAATACCTCTAATCTTTAGACCATAACCTATTTTCTAACATGCTAAAAAACTAGGTCTTAACCCAACAAAAAAATAAAACATACTCTATGCTTTAATATAAATTAAAATGAAAATAACACAATTATTCAACTTGAAATCTTGAATACTTTGTCCATGTGTATCTATATAGACTCTTTTTAAATATAAAAAAGTTTTATAAACGTTTCAGTCAAAATATATGTATGTATTTCGTAATAAAAATCTAAGAATCTTTATAAATGTTTCAATCAAAATATTTGTATTTCTTTAAAAACTAACAAAACAAAATTGTCTTTTTATAATGAAACATGTTTTGCAGATTGGGTTAATTTAAATAAAAATTTAAATAAAAATAAATAAATTTATTCATTTTAAATAAGAATTATAATATAATAATGAATTAAATTTAATAGATAAAATCTTTTTTAACTGTATTTTTCAGTTTAATATCAATTAAAATCAACAAAAAATTAAATAAAATTTTGATTTAAATTATTAAAAATTTTGGAATTCAAGTGCTAAATCTATTTATACATTTAAAAATGTATTTTTAAACAACAAAAAATCACAATCCAAAATTATATTACTCTTGAAAAAAGATTATTTTTTAGACTAAGCCAATATAATATAATATCATGTGAGAATATCTATTTGAATCTTTGAAATATTTTTTTTAAATGAAATATACCTTTATATATATAAACTTATGAAAAGTGTGTGGAAGAGAGACAATTTCAAATTTTGAAGATTAATAAGTTGATATTTGTGAGTATATATTTCCATAGCATGTAGTTATGTTGATATAAATTTCTAGATATATGTTGCTTGTGAGTTTAATGATGCCTATGTTTCGAGTGGTCTCACTACCCATCATCAAGGACTCAAGTAAAGCAAGTTCACTGATGCATTCGTTGTGTCCCTCATGATGCGTAGTGAGATGAATCAAAACATAGGACATTATTAAAATTGCATGCAACATATATACATAAACTTATATCAACAAGTGAACAATGTTATAATATTGATGATGTTGGAAATACTGAGAGGTGGTGAATTGGTATTTCACTTAAAAGTAGTTAATTATAAAAAAATAGAGCATGAAAAATAGAACAATAAGCATCAACACATTCAAAGACTAGCACACAAAAAAATTTAGGTGGAAACCCTTCGAGGAAAGAAACCATTGAACACTTTTCTAATATAGTTTATCAGTACATAATTCTTCAACCACTGTCGAGGAGGAAGGCCCAACTCCCTAGTACTCTATAAAATCGCTCAATTTATCGAGAATCTCCAACTCCTAAAAGGATGTTGCTACACCATGATTTACTAGCTTCAATAGAAAGGACACTCCAATGCCTTGGTTTTATTAGCTACAAGTGATAGGATGCTTGAACACCCTGCAAGCTCCAACTTTCCCTAGCACCAACTTGTCACCCTAAAGTATTTTCAAACTACAACCTAAAGGAGACTTCACTCTCCTTCCTTTCAACACCCACCCACCCTCAAATAGAAAAATGAATAAAATAAAGTGTGGGCTCCCTTGCCAAGGAGAATGACACACTTACAATGTTATTTAATAAATTCCCTTACTAATTACAGATACTTCATATTTTCAATGAAATCATACTACTTCAATATTGTTGCCAAGTGATGAACAAACTGAACAAATGTGCCTTTATTATTTTGACCGAGTCATACCTAAAGATGTCCTCTATTGGGCATCAGTTGTGTCTCATTTTTCACTCAAAATCACTCATGCTACTGTTTGATTAAATGGTTATTATTTCAAGTATTTGTTACTACGTTTGTTTTAACGAGATTAAAATACCATTAATGGAAGTTTAATAAAGGTTTGTATGTTCTAGGTTAAAGTTGATTTGATCATGTTTTGAACCTACACTTACCTGCCTGTACTGTGCAACAGATTCCTGCACCAATTCAGTTCTTACAACGTGCGTGCACCAATGCAAGTTTTACAGCGTGCGTCAACCAATTTGTGGCTTCCATACATTGACACATTTATGGGAGAATCTGAAAGAGGTTTATGATCAAATTGTCATATGAACACTTCCACATAAGCCAAGACACACCCAGGTCATACAGATTTATATTTAGAGAATAATTAATGCTACAGCCCCGAATATGTAGCAATTTCCAGACTGCTTATTTTCACCTCGATTTCGGCATCGATCATACTAAATCTCATAATTCTAAAACATACATTTTTCTCCCAACATAGGAAATTGAGTAAGTCACAAGCCGTTTTCAAAAATTTGTAATGGTTAAGGAGATACGAAGGGGGCTTTGGAGGAAGTTTGCTAAAAATACTATCTTTTCCAGAATTCTAGAAAATGCCCAAATTTGGGAAATTCATGGTAAATCTCCATTATTTTAGTAGGGAAATGGTTGTACTGATATTCTATTAATGATAATTAGTTGGGATTCAATCCCCATGATGTTTGCAAAGGATTGGCTTGTTTTATGCCAAGTTTGGAATGTAAAAAGATTATAAAAGAAGAGCTATGGCTCCAAGCCTAGCTAATCAATTTAGTCAATCAATTAAGCAGAAGCCAGAAGAACACATAGGCATGCACAAAGCAGAAGGAAGGAGAAGTTTTTCTAATGTAGCAGCACATGGATTTTAGTGTGGAATTCTTCTCCTACTTGCTAGGATTAGCCGATGTCTGCATTATGTAAAAGACTATTTTCAGTTATTAATTGAGGCAATTTTTATCCATGTTCTGTCTACTTATTTATTGCATCTAATGATTTCAATTTTTGTGTGAACCAGGCACTCAAAGAGGGTGCAAGTTAGCTAGGTTGGCCACCAGACCATCTTGACATCACTCTCATCTTCTAAATAGCATTTCAATCCTTGTTTCTTTGCTGTGCAAATTTGATTTCTTTACAATTTCTTTCTGCCTTCAATTGATGTTATCTAACTTACTGCAAATGTTTTATTCCCAACAATTAGTTCGATTTGCTACAATCGATTATTCCAAGTTTTAAGGTTAATTTGAGTTGCTGTAAGTTTCTATTTTCTTTGCTACATTATTAATTATACTTGCACCTGAAATATTTTAAACAACAATTGTGACCTCTAGATTGTCTAAATCCAAAAGATCGACTCTATTGTTATGAGCTCTAACTCTAATTCTGTAAATTAATCCAAATCAATTAATTTATATCTAAAGCTACGATTTTTACATTTGCTGAGCTGATATTCATCAATAAGGAAACTACATGTTTGAATTGATAAATTCTTAATTAATATTGTGGTTTCCTTTAACTTCTGGATTGTTCTTACACATAATTTGTGCAAGCAGATTGTTATACAGAATTAGTGCAAGCGGAATGTTACACAGAATTAGTGTAAGCAGACTTTCAGCTTGCACCAGTGCAAGCATGTTACAATATAGAGTAGTGCAAATAGAATAGTTTGAATTTATTTTGAATTTATTCTAGCATTTATAGTCTTTTCATTATTGTGCAGGCACCGCTTGATATCTAGTTCTGATTTCCCTTTTGTTTACTTGCAATTAGAATTTCCTTTCGCATTGATTGTTTTTACTTTTCCTCATGATTTTAATTCTTTGGATTGGTGTTTCTTGAACTAGTGCAATATTATATTTATTTTTGATATTGATCACAAGATAGACTAGAATTTGTTTTGCTAGTTACCAGGGGCTCTCTCTAGCATTTCAAGTGTTGCGTCTCGAATTTCACGAACTCTCGAGATTGACAAATTAAATGTTGGTACATTTATAGACCCTATATTGCACCCAACAGTTTGGCATCATTACCAAGGAGGCACTCAAGGGATTGACCTTGGTGACCTGTTGCATTTGGTTTCTATTCCTTCACCTAGTTTCTCTTCCAATTTTATGTTCTTTGAATTTATTTCTTTCCTGCATTTTTTCTTTAAGGTTTCTCATTTTATTTAATGTTGTAAGAACCCCCCATCCACCCTACACACATATATATACACTATTCATGCACTAACAAATGTACCAATGGTCTCATTAAAGATAGAAAAATGGTATTTTGAGTCATTTTTCATTGAAGAGTTTGAGGCTAACATCAATCATTCAATGCACCTATTTTACTAATTATTTGGAAGAAACATTCAAAGAAGGAGTCTCGAAGTAGTATATGGAGAAACTTTTTTAGTTTGGTGAGAAATGGAATACATTGTTACTTAAGAATTTACAATCAAAGATCTAGGAGTGGCTGAAATGCATAATATTTCCCCATCCACACTACCAAAATTTCATGTTTTGGAAAACGAAGACCCGGATACATTTTTATTTGAGTTTGAAGTACTTTGTAGAGGATATGGTTATTTTACTAATTCTCAAAGGTTGCAAGTGTTTCCTCTTACTCTTAAAGGATCAGCTCGCTAATGGTTCATGAACCTTGGCGGGAACTGCATTCAAGCATGTGAAGACATGAAGAATGTATTCTTGGAGAAATATCAAAACTATTGCCAGGTCAGTGGAGATATTTTTGGGATAACACAAGGGGAAAATGAAAGTTTGGAGGATTATGTGGAGCGATTTAGATACAACCTCCAAAAATCAAAACAAAATAATTTGGTAAAAGATACTTTGAAAACACTCCTACTGAAAGGAATCAAAGAGTAATTTTTAGAACCTTTCAATCTTATAGGAGAAAGTGATGTTTCACACTTACCATATGATGATGTTTGTAAAATGTTCATTAGTTATTCAAGAGGAATCGCCAAGATCGGTAAGAATTCTTGAGAACCTTCTTCTCAATTTTTGGAATCAACTACAAATATAAGAGCTACAAAATCTTGTCTAAATTTATAACTGGATGATTTGTAGGAAGAATGGAAGCAGTACAAGGAGGATCATTCAAATTATTTTCCGTCACTCTTGGGGTTTCAACAAGTATTTAAGGAATCATGTAAGGAAATAAATCGACTACCAGGTATAACTAAAAACTCATCATCATTTAATACTTGGAATAATATTTATTGTCCCAAACAGGCTCCTAAACACATCTACAACCCTACAATTCCATGGAAAACTTATAATCCTCCTTTGATTCAATACCCCACCTTATGGCTGCAATGGCCCTCTCCTTGTCCCTCATCCTCGAGCCAAGTATCTCCATGGCCTCAAGAATCATTTAGATCCTTATCTCTAGGGAAATCTCCCATGCAAATTCAATCATATGAGCACCAACAAAAACCACAATTTCTTTCCAATTCACCATTAACTTATCCTCCCCCATGCTATCAGTCGCATGTACAACCTTACCCTAGCCTCAATCCATACCCTACCCCTTATCCTAATCCTTATGCTTCTCCTTATCGTTACCCATACCCTAGCTCTCATTCAAACCCTAATCTATACACTAACTGTAGTCCATACACTTATCCATACCCTTGATCTAACCCTAGTCCAAACCCAAGCCTTAGTCCAAGCATTAACCAAAACCCTAGCCCAATCCATATCATAAACCCTAATTTAAACCATGAGGTTGCACAACAGTTGGAACCACCTATTCCTTCTCCTAATTCCCATATTGAACAAGATGTTACACCTTCCTTATTGGGAAAGGAAATGAGTTTGGAAACTTCCCCCATTATCGCAGAACATTTACCCCAGGAAGATATAATTCAATGACCACCTAAGGATCAATATATCATTGGAACTTGTTCTGAAAATGTTGTTGAAACTCAAAGCCCTAGAATCTCTCTCAACCTTTCTTATGAATATGAATATCAAATATTTGAGCCTGAACTTGAGGGATTTATCTTTTGTCTTTCATCAAATTTTTTGTGCTTACAGGAGAATGACTATGAAACTATGGAAGAATTGCATCAGTTGGGGAATCATAAATATGTGAATTCCATTGAATCCTAGTTTCGAGCAACCATCAACCCACCTTATTTCTTCATCATTCAAAAACTCTTGGTACCGTGTCAATTAAAGAAACTGGTTTCTCACGCTTGGGTATGTATTGAAGTTTATTCTTTAAACTTCACATGGCTTCATTGGAAGTACGCATACACTTAAAGGTGATGTTTCTCCCTTTAAAAAGAGGGTAGGGTAATGAATAAAGATGAATAATAACACTCTTGAACTTGTGATTCCATAAAAGCACAAATTCTGAAATTTTTATTATTATGCATTCTCATGGTAAAACTTTTCAAAAGTAATTTACACTTAACGCTTCATATTTTTAAAGAGACTTTGATTGTGGATCAATACTTATTGTTATAAGTTACATGTCATACTTTTCTCTTATTCTAACAAACTATCATCCAAAAAATCTTTTCAAGTCCCTCTTCGAAGGAATTAATGAAGAACCACTTATAGTGGCCCATGTTTCCAAAACCCTAATAAGCTTTCATAAAGAACGCTAGTATGATAAACTCAAGGAATCTTTTTGGTTATTATTTGAGATGTTTTTAAATAAAGTTCTTAGGGTAGCATAACCTGTTGGAAATAATACTAAGAGGGCGGGGTGAATCAGTATTATCAAGTCAATTATTTTCTTTTTCAAACCCAGATCATATCCGCTACTTGAGTTACAGAAAACCGTGTATATACGCAACTACAGATAAGGAAACCCACGTATATGATACAGACTTATAATTTAATTTATCTTACAGATGTTGATCATTAATCTATGTATCAAAATCAAATAAACTGTAACTAGAAACAGTGAAACAGAGTAGAAGACAATCACACACAAGAACACAAGATATAAGGTGGAAACCCAATGTGGGTGAAAACCACCTGCTGCAATTCGTCTCTATCTTCCTTTATTTAGAAACTTTTTTTTACAATGTTTCTGTACTGGTGCAGTCCTTTACGAGTACGTAGGCTGCTACCTACAGAGAGCTACAACCCTCTCTCGTTATCCAGCTTTTCTTGGAAGGGAGCTACAACCCCCTTAGCTCTTGTACTAGCTGGGATACTAGTACGCAGGCTACTACTTGTAGAAGGATACAACCTTCTCTTTGCTTCCAGGGACCACGTTTCGTAAATTTTCAGACTGGATCCATGAACATCAATCAATCATCAAACAATCTCCTTTTCACCAATTAGCACTGAATCAAATAGACTCTTCTCTGACAGTTGTACAGTAACAGTAACTGCACACCAAATTCTGAACTCGGAACACTGCAGCAATAAATAGAAGAAGCTAGAACACAATTTAAGAGACGTACGCTACTTTAATAACCAAAAACCTGCATGCATATGCTTATGTGTTTGGACCAACCCGCGTATACGTTGTTTTTAGTCACAGAACCAGCGTGTATACGCGCCTTCGTTTCACTAAACCTACGTACAGATCTATAAAGGATAATTCACTCTTCCAATCATTAGTTAACCCAGATTACCAGATTTATAGATCAAGCATGCACCACATATAACAGATCAAAATCATTCAAATATGCTATTATTCAAGCCTTAATATTTTGACACTTCAATAGAACTTATCCTTCTCCTTGCGCTCAGGTTCCTCCTTCATTCAGATCCAGATCTGCACCATAAACCAATCCCCAGTATTCCAGATCTAGCACTTTCTCAGATATTCAATTCATTTAGATTATCCTTTTCCAAATGATATCCTTCCTCTTTTATAGTCTTAAGCCTTTCACAATACCATGGTCCTAAACCATAACAAATAAATACCATGGACTCAATACTTGGGATCAACACTTTTGACGAGATACCATGGCCCAAAAACCATAGGTCCAAATACCAAGGACTAAATACCACGGACCAAAAATAAGTTCTCCCACATGTACATGCTTTTTCTTACATGAAAGTGCGTGTATATGCATACGCAACTTCGGACCATCTAACTGGAGTGTATACGCGGCTTCGTCAAGGTGAACCTGCGTATATGTCTTTTTCTTCTTTCTGAGTGCCGGAACTGTGATCTGTCACCAGAGTGAGTTGCCATCAAGGACAAAACCTGTGCCATAGCGCCAAACCTGTGCCATAATTCCAACATAACCAACCAGTAAAGAGTAGTAATTAAAAGCTTTTCACACCATCCTGCACTCTTAAGGAGTAGACTTGCTTCCCCACCTATTAAGTAACCTGTATGAGGTTAATCATAATCAAAGTTTTTTTAAACAATGAATGAATTATTGAGGGATAGGAGGTCTCATTGTGAGCCAACCTACTATGATCATGGATCCTAAGGAGAATGACATTACTGCACTGGTCACCAAGCCAGGGTAATGGCTTCAGTTGAAAAACTAGAAGGCAAGAGATCTCATCATGAGTCGGCTTGTTCATTCTTGTTAGTTCTCATGAATGGCATTGTTGATATCTAGTTACCAAGACAGGACAACTGCCTTCAATTAACTTCTGAAAAGAGAGAAAAGTAAAATATTCTTGAATGACTCTGAATCTATATCTAATAGGTGGGACAAAAGCATTTCGTAGGGTTAAAATGTATCCCTGTCGAGGTTACGGATGCCTGCTGGCAGCAAGGCCATGCCCGTGGTATTAAAGTTAACTCTACACTATAATTTACTTGGTTGATTTTCCTTTTCGTGAACTCACTATCAATCTCTTTGGAATGGCTTTAAAATCTTTATGTTGTTATGCCTTGGAGTTCTATCTTTTTGGAATGATTTTTATGGACATGGGGACCCTTAGTGCAAGTAATTCATTGTGCCAAGGCAAGAGAAGCTTCAACTATACATGGATAATGGTAAGATGATCAGTATGGGAAGGTATTGCTATGTCTACTTTTAACACCATGGCTTTTAAATCATGTCACTCATATTTACAATGAGTATTTTAAAGTGTAACTTCTGGGAAGGGATGCCTTCGAGATATTATTTTTGAAAATTTAGAAGTTTTCTATTTTTCTCAAGTAATAACACCATCCTTGCAAGTTAGCTTTTCCATGGTAGTTTTTGTTTTAGGCTTTCTTGAAATTAGTTTAAGTAAATAAAGAGTCTAGTAGACACTCTATTTTTAAGAGCAAGCTTTATCAAGTGCATGAAAAGTAATCATGCAAAATTGCAGGAACATCATTATGAATGTTTATACATGTTTCTAATTTTTTTTTTTTTTTTTTTTTAACCAAAACGGATATCTTATTAATGGGAGATCGAAGCCAAATTCAGTGTTACATTTTCTGTTCTTTGCCCAACAAATTCTGCTTCTGAGAAAAATCAACAAGCAATAAGGATTGCAACTGCCTTTCCAACGACCTTAGATAGACTAAGATCAGACTCTCAAACAAAAGAGAAATAATTGCTTTACGAAAAAGAAGCAAGGGAGGATAGAGCCGGAGGGCGAGTTGGCCACGAGACCTCGAGCTGGCTCTGCTTCATTCTGAAAGCCCAAATTTCATAACAGACATCTCGCCATCCCACTGCTTCCAGAACCTGGAATGATAACATCACCACCCCTGTTTCTTTACTTGGAGAATGTAAATTTGAAGAGCTAATTTGATAATTAAACCTCCCGCTCTTTAAAAGATCCAGCAAACCTTACACGCTCCTTTGAGGCTGAAGCAGATATTCTTACTGTTCTTTACCCTGTTTAAGGGATGGCTGCCATATTCGGTTCGCCTGAGTTTATACTTATCATGCTCTTTTCAAGGTTGCATCCAATATTTGCCAGACTGTCGGCTTCTGAATTCAAATCTCTGAGAATATGGAAAATTTGGACTGAAGGGAATTCCTTCAAGAGTCTGATCACTCTTAATATCTGTTTGTTCAGAACTGGATCATTAAACCTTTTGTTTTTTCTTAAGGCTTTGATCAACAATTCTGAGTCTCCGAACACTGCGATTTCCTTTGGATTTCTTTTTCTGGCGAGTTGACAGGCTTTTAAGAGGCTAAGGACTTATGCCTGATTGTTGGTTTTTATTCCGAGACCCCAGCTGAAACTCTCTTTGCTTCCATTCGGAAAATAAATGATCCCCCCCGCCCCTGACCTGCCGGGATTGCCTTTCGAGGCTCCGTCAAAAAAGATAGAGCATTTTCCTTGAGATTTCCACCACTTCTGGAAGCCTTCTAAATTGTCTCGAATCTGCCAATTTTCCTTGAGGAGAGGACGAGTGATTGAAGAAGGACTCATTGAGGGGATGAAGTCACCCAACCATACTCTTTCTTCATCTCTTAGGGAGTTATCTCTAACATTGGACTGTCTCAAGGTCTCTATTAGAAGATTCTTGGCTTTTTCTGCAACCTTTTCTGCTGATATTTCTATTTGATTGAAGACTATTTCGTTCCGGGAGAGCCACAGTTTCCAGCACACATATTTCGGAGCTGCTGTCCACACCTTGAACCAGAGGGACCTGGCAACGATGCTATGGGGATATCTAGCTTTCCAGGACATGAACATTTCTGTTATTGAACAGTTCACTGGAGGTCTAACATTTAGACCGGCCAAGAAGCTAATCCAAGTCTTTTGAGCATACTCACATTCAAGAAAAATGTGCACTGAAGTTTCCAAGGCTTTTTTACAAAACACGCATCGGTGAGGTCCGGCAATGTTCCTTTTGCAAAGGTTCTCGCCAGTTAGAATTTTGTTTTGGAACAAGGTCCAGAAGAAGAAATTGATCTTCGGAATGCTGAAGCTCTCCCAGATCTGCTTCCACACTCCTTCCGGATGCACTGAGTCTTTTTTGCTTTGCATTTGTAAATACCCTTGTTTGGCAGAGTAGACCCCTGTTTGTCCCCAACCCCAAGTGTCTTCCTCATCCTTATGCACAGGTGTAAAATCTGTGATTTCAGCTATGAGGAGGTTTAATTGATCATTTAAGTGCTCAGGTATGTTGGGCCAATTCCATCTCTTCCAATTGTCGTCGTCGTCCCACTCCACGATGTCCTTGATTTTCCTGATTCCTCTAGATCTTAGCCAAGCTCTTAAATCTGCAATTTCATTTATCTCTGAGAGAGGGGGATGGCCCATGATTCGGTCTCTCCACAGCCAAGTCTTTTTGCCATTACCTGGAACTTTATACAAATGCGTTCTAAAAAAATCGATCCCTCTACAGCAGAGTCTCCATGTCAAAGTTCCTTTTGGAGAAGAAGCGGGATTGAAGGTGATGATCGACCGATTTCTGAGATATTTGAGGTTTAAGATCTGGCTGATTGGGTGCGTGGGCTCAGAGATTAACTGCCACAGAATCTTACAGCCCAGCGCTAGGTTAGCTTGAAGAGGGTCTCTAATTTGCAGGCCGCCCTCATTGATTGGGTGCTTCACCAATTCCCAATTAACAAGGTGAAAGCGATTACTGTTCCCCTTGCCACCGTTCCACAGAAAGTTCCGAATTAGGCAGGAAATCTGGTCTGCTATTTTCCTTGGAGCCAACAACAGAGAAGCTTGAAAGGTAGGCAGAGCGGAAAGAACCAACCGAATGAGAGTGAGCTTGCCTCTAGAGGAGAGCCAGACTCCGCCCCATGCAGCTATCTTCTTATTAAACTTGGAAATTACCTCCTCCCACAGGTTGTTTCAGTTGGATCCCATCGTCAACGGAAGACCAAGGTATTTTATTTTGTCCCACTCTGCGTAACCTTTGAAACCCAGTTCACTAGCTATCCTAACAATGGTTTGCTAATCGGAATTCCAGCCATAAACAGCGCTCTTCCTTTCACTGATAAGGGCTCCAGTGACACTGCAATATTTTGGAGGATAAACTTGAATTCTTTAGCCATTCTCAAGGAGGCGCCGCCGAGCAGGAGTGAATCATCGGCGAAGAGCGCATGATTCACTGGAGGTGCACCTTGCACGATTCTTATCCCAAGGATGGTGCCGCGGAGCTGCTCCTGAGTTAACTTCCTGCTTAATGAATCCGCCATCAGAATATAGAGAAAGGGAGACAGAGGGTAGCCTTGCCTCAGTACCCTAGTAGCGGAGAAGAAATCAGTTGGTCTCCCATTCACCATTGGAGCGATCCAGACATTTTCGATGCAGGCTTTAATGATATTTATAAATTCCTGACTGAACCCAAAGGCTTCAAGAACCCTGAGCAAGAAAGATCGATTAACACGGTCAAAAGCATTACTCATATCTAATTTGATAATCATACCTTGTTCTTTCCGAGCATGGCTGGAGTGGAGGGCCTCTTGAATTTGAATGACATTATCGAGAATTTGTCTACCTTTCACAAATCCTCCTTGGGCTGGGGAGATAAGCTTTTGGAGAAGGGGCTTGATTCTGTTAGCCAGCAGCTTGGCCATGATCTTGTATGATGAATTACACAGGGAGATCAGCCTGTATCTGTCAAATGATCTTGGGTTAGTTTCCTTGGGGATTAAAGCAAGGAATGTTGATTTTGTGCCCCCTCCCATTTTTGCCTTCCTCAAGACTCCTCTTATCATTCTGAAGAGGTCGAATTTGATGATCTCCCAACAAATCCTATAAAAATGAATTGAGAAATCGTCGGGACCTGGGGCTTTATCAGGATTCATGGACCAAACAATATTAGTTATCTCTTCTTCCGTTGCTGGGCTCATCAAAGAGACATTATCTTCCTCGCTGACTAGATTTGGGATGGCTGTGAGAAACTCTGTTTCGTCCTCCTCCTCGCCATTTCTTTCTGCACTGAGAAGGTTTCGAAAATGATTTACCGCTGCCTCTTGTATTTGAGAGAAACCTTTATAAACCTGACCGCTGGAGCTGGTTATTTCTGCTATATGATTGCGCGAGAGACGGGCCCTACACTGTCTATGAAAATAAGAGGTATTTCTGTCCCCTGATTTGAGCCACAGACTTCGAGACTTTAGACGCCAGTACTCCTCTTCCTTCCTGAATGAGCAGTACACATTCTTTTGAGCCGATTTTTCTTTGGCTAAATCTGTGGTCGAGGGATCTATATCCTCCATATCGAATTGTATTCCTTCCAATTGAAATACTGCCTCCTTCCTCTGCCTATTGGGGGATTGCGTGGATTTCTTTATCCATGCTTTGAGAGATGTTTTTACGCTTTTCAATTTTTGTTCCCACACAAAGCTTGGGGAACCATAAACGTCTATCCTCCATGCCGCTTGGACTGTTTCTAAAAACCCATCCTTGCCTGCCCAGAGAGGGCTGAAACGAAATGGTAGGGGGCCTAAATCCTCTTCTTTTTTTAGACATATGAGGATTGGCTTATGATCCGATGTAAGTTTTGGAAGAATTTTAGTGAAAACGATTCTGTTGTCCATCATTAAGGAATTGTTGATAAGAAACCTGTCCAATCTGGCTGAGATATGATTTTCCCCAGTTCTATTATTTGTCCAGGTGAATTTGCCTTTCACTGGTTTGAAGTCTACCAAGTCCCAACGCTGAATCAAATTGCCCACTGTTCTGTTGAAAGGATCTCTGGACTGGATCCCTCCTTTCTTTTCTTTGGGATCTAAGGTTATGTTCAGGTCCCCCCCTATAACCAAATTTGTTGGACTAATTTGCTCTAAAAAATCTAAAAGTGACCTCTAGCATTCTTTCTTCTCTTCATAATGAACTGGGACATATAAGTTAAACAGGGCGAGGGTGAGATTACTTACAGTATGGCGCAACTCTGTGAAGATCCAATGTTGAGTCGCTGAAAATCGTTCTAGGGAGAAGTTTTTTGTCCATAAAGTACCTAAACCTCCAGCTGTACCCCTTGCGCTAACAGCCTTTCCTGAATCAAATTTCCATTTATTGACGCTGGTGTTTAGAAGGGCTTCCCCTTCTACTTTGGTCTCTTGGAGCATAAGGATGTCCGCGTTCTCTATCTTCAATAAGTCTTTGATAGCCTCTGCCTTATTGGGATTACCCGGACCCCTACAGTTCCAAGAGATAATCTGCATCATTTACCACTTGAAGGGGTAGGCCCTCCTCCTTTGGAGGTCCTTGGCCTGACAGTTCTTCCTAGGGTCATTTCGATCGTTGCTTGACTACCAAGAGATTTTTGTTTTTCTGACTCCTCTTCTCTGGTTTCCTTATTTGTTCTTCGTCCGACCCTTTTTGATGACTTTTCTTGAGATTCATCGTCTGATGACCCAATATTCTCTATTGATTTTTTCTTTTTTTTTATTATCTCTGCGTATGATGGAGAGGAAATTTTGCTTGGAATGGTGCTTTGAGTGTTACCTGGGTCTAGGGTTTCCATATTCACATGCTGTAGTGGTTCTTCTTCCCCTGCTTCCGGCGGATCTGAAGGAGGCGTGAGGATTTCAAAAGGATTTTTATCTCCCTCATTGTCCTTTGGTTCACTGCTTCCAGCATTTTGATTACTTGTGCTTTCGTTATCTACTTTGCTCTCAGGCCCTTTAACCTTGTTTTTATTGCTCTGCCTGTTAGCTGATGTCTTCTTTGCCTGTTTCCATTGATCTTCTTTCTCCTTCTCTAAAGTCTCCCCACTTCTTTTATTGCAATATCTAGCAAAATGCCCATACTCATGGCAGAAACGACACTTGAAGGGCAACTGTTCGTAATCAAGCTCTTGAATGTGAGTCCAGTTTGCCACCGATAGCTGAATCGCTTCGGGTAATCCTATTTCCAAATCGACCTCCACACAGATCCGGGCACAGGAATACTGGTCCTTCCTTGGGGCTTGGTCGATGTATTTTCCGAGAGCGTTTCCAATGGATTGGAAGGAGCCTTGATTCCAGCAATGCAGGGGAAGATGCAGGAGGCGCACCCAGACCGGAACCGCCTTAGGCACATCTTGCACTGGGTCGAAATCAGTTGACCATTTGTTCAAGTAGAGTCCTTGGGGCCCCATGAAATATGGCCCGTTTCTGAAGATCAGGCCTCTATCTTCTAGATTGTCAAACAAAAAAACAAAGAATCCTTTGCCCATGAAATAAATCTTGATTCCTTCGTTGACCAAAGGTAGCCAGTTCCTTTTGACCCATTCTTCAACTGCTCTCGGGGATGGCCACAAACCAGTGAACTATCCGATCAGGCCTTTTTCTGCAAGATTTAGAGTTGATCTGCATATTTCCTCCTCAGGTAAAGCAACCTTGGGAATATTGTCCAGTTTCTTTACAAATTTTTGCTGCGGGCCAGAGACCGAGCGCTTACCAGAGGTAGAGACCAGAGCCTTCAAGGCCTCGACTTCCGGGGGAAAGGGGGGAGGGGTCTCAGGGCCACCTCCGGACGCCATGAGGAATGCAGACAGGAGGGCGCAGGCGCGGCTAGGGCAGCGCAGCGAGCGCAGAGCGGATTTTAACCTAAGTTTTCAATTTTGTTTTTTTTTTTTAAAACGAGTAACAGTACCAAATTTTCTTCCATGAGGACATGAAAGATGGTTAGGATGGGAGGATGTTGGGCCTCAGTTTTGTCTCATTTTTCACTCAAAATCTCTCATGCTACTATTTGATTAAATGATTATTGTTGCAAGTATTTGTTACTTCTTTTGTTTTAACAAGATTAAAATACCATTAATGGAAGTTTAATAAAGGTTTCTATGTTGCAGGTTAAAGTTGATTTGATCATGTTTTGAACCTACACTTACCTGCCTGCACTGTGCAATAGATTCTTGCACCAATTCAGTTCTTATAGCATACCTGCACCAGTGCATGTTTTACAATGGCCTCCACCAATTTGGGGCTTTCATACATTGACACATTTATGGGAGAATCTAAAAGAGGTTTATGATGAAAATGTCATTTGAACACTTCCACATAAGCCAAGACACACCCAGGTCATACAGATTTATATTTCGAGAATAATTAATGCTACAGCCCCAAATTTGTAGTAGTTTCCAGACTACTTATTTACATCTCGATCTTTGCATCGAGCATAGTAAATCTCATAATTATGAAACATGGGTTATTCTCCTAGCATAGGAAGTTGAGTAAGCCTCAGGCTATTTTCCAAAATTCATAATGGTTAAGGAGATACGAAGGGGACTTTGGAGAAAGTTTGTTAAAGATACCATCTTTTCCAGAATTCTAGAAAATGCCTACATTTGGGAAATTCGTGGTAAATCTCCATTATTTCAGTAGGGAAATAGTTATACTGATATTCTATTAATGATAGTTAGTTGATTCAATCCCCATGATGTTTGCAAAGGATTGGCTTGTTTTATGCCAAGTTTGGAATGTAAAAAGATTATAAAAGAAGAGTTATGGCTCCAAGCCTAGCTAATCAATTTAGTCCATCAATTAAGCAGAAGGCAGAAGCACACATAGGCAGGCACAACGCAGAAGGGAGGAGAATTTTTTCCAATGTAGCAACACATGGATTTTAGTGTGGAATGTTTCTCCTACTTGCTGGGATTAGCCAATGTCTGCATTATGTAAAAGACTGTTTTCAGTAATTAATTGATCCAACTTTTATCCATGTTCTGTCTACTTATTTATTGCATCTAATGATTTCAATTTCTATGTCAACCAGGCACTCAAAGAGGGTGTGAGCTGGTTGGGTTGGCCGCCAGACCAGCTGGACATCGCTCTCAGCTTTTAAATAGCAATTCAATTCTTGTTTTTTTGCTGTGTGAATTTGATTTCTTTACAATTTCTTTTTGCCTTCGATTGATGTTATCTAACTTGATGCAGATGTTTTATTCCCAAAAATTAATTCAATTTGCTACAATCGATTATTCCAAGTTTTAAGGCTAATTTGAGTTTTTGTTATTTGTTTCTATTTCATTTGCTACATTATTAATTATACTTGTACTTGAAATATTTTAAACAGTGATTGAGCCCTCCACGCTGTCCAAATCCATAAGATTGACTTTGTCCTTATGAGCTCTAACTTTAATTCTATAAATTAATCCGGATCAATTAATTTATATCTAAAGTTGTGATTTTTACATTTCCTAACCCAATATTCATAAGTAAGGAAACTACATGTTTGAATTGATAAATGCTTAATTAATATTATGGTTTCCTTTAACTTCTGGATTATTCTTACACATAATTAGTGCAAGCATATTGTTACATACAATTAGTGCAAGAAAAATGTTACACAGAATTAGTGCAAGCATATTTTCTGCTTGCACCAATGCAATCGCGTTATAATATACAATAGAGCAAGAAGAATAGTTTGAATTGCTTTTGAATTTATTCTAGCATTTACAGTCTTTTCGTTATTGTGCAAGCACCACTTGATATCTAGTTCTGATTTCCCTTCTGTGTACTTCCAATTATAATTTCCTTTCGCATTGATTGCTTTTACTTTCCTGCATGATTTTAATTGTTTGGACTGGTGTTTCTTTCACTAGTGCAAGATTACATTTATTTTCAAGATTAATCATAAGATATACTAGAATTTGTTTTGCAGGTTACCAGGGACATTCTTTGGCATTTCCAGTGCTGCATCTCGAAGTTCACGAGCTCTCCAAATTGAAAAATTAAATGTTGGTACATTTATAGACCCTATACTACACCCAACATCCTCAATAGGTGTTACTGTTGCATGCTTCAAAATGTTGATACAATATGTACCTTTGATATGGTGATGTCTTCAACTTGTGGCTGCCACATAGATGCTCCTGAAGATGATTTGATGCTTCTACCTATGGTAATAATGAAATTCAATAATCTCTCAAACACAAATGCTTCAAAAAAGATAATTGTCATGAACTAAACAAGACTTGTCAAGAAAATTTGTCAATGTTGCTCAACTTCAAACCCTTGGACTCTACCAAATTTTCTTTTGCTTCAGTATTTAAATTTTTAAAAGCTAAGTATAGTTAGAGGCCAATTTTATCAAGCTAGATTAAAATTTAAACCTCAAAACAAGCTCACAACCTTGATGTTAAAACTCCAATATGCTTCACTAGATTAGACATCCATACCACAAGAATTCTATCAGTCAAAGGGTTGTAGATCAAAGCACCATAAACAAAAGGAATAAAGCAAAGTTTCTAGACAGTGTTAAGGTGTTCTCTTCATATATGCGTCAACAAGATGTCATAAGCATTACTCGAACTGCTCATAAATGCCTCAAGTTTGTGGTGGTTTTATATGCCTTAACTAGGTTGAGGTTACTCCACTAATTTAGATATAAGATTTAAATAAATTCAGTGATATCTCAAATTTGTAGGACAAGAAGGGAACTCAGATCTATTTCATGTAATCCAACAAAGCATGTGAAACATAAAAGTCTTAGTCGTATCCAATTAGGTTAGCTAAACCCCAATCCAAAATCATCATAATTTGACCTCATCTGCAAGAAGTGCATAATTGTACAAGGTTGAAGACATGAGGTTGTTAATCCACTATTAAAAGCCCTAGATATGCATTAATAGAAAATCAAATTTCTTAGAATTTTTCCTTAACAGAGGGTCAAAAATGACAGATGGATAGAAAACCTTAGGTACATATCACTACTTAATATTTGCGGACTTCTCAAGAAAATAATAATCCTTAAAAAGTATGCAAACCACATACAAAATGATCTTAAAAACCTAGCGAATCCCATTAGATATAATTATACCCCATAAACCTTTACTACATAGCCTCATTGTCATATCTTCAATGCTCCACAAGCTTGCACTTCATTTCTAAGAGATTGACAAATTTTCTTGTCATTTGGAGGGAAAACGATTATTGTGTTTATAGAGGTGGAAATTCTATTTTAGAGGTGCAAGCTAGCTTCACATGGAGGGAAAAATGATTTTGGAAATTTGAAATAGTTGAAGCCAAAAAAATTTATAAAATGAGGTCGACTTGTAAGCGTTGGAGGGAATCATTTTAAATTTAATATTTCAAAACATTTCCCTTTGAAATTAACTTTCACTAAGAAGCTAAAACCCACAATCACTTGACATTAAAATATTTAAATTCGCTCTTCAATGAGAGCCTGCCACATCATCTCCTCTTGTAGACTTCAACCACAAAAAGGGAGCTTCATTTTTGATCAAAAATATCTCCCAAACTATGAGAACCCTCGTGACATGCAACATACCATCAGAATTGGCATGATGATGAGAATCAAATAAAGGTGACCTTGACCATAAAGACCTTAAATTTACTTGTGATGTTTTTCATAAATCGTGGGACATCTTTTGGTGTTGCTTGGGTTGACATCAATGACAACCACATTTTAATATTCTCCCCCTTTCTCACTGATGGAAACACATCTACTCCTCCTATGATCACTGTCCCCCTCCCAAATTCCACTCCTTTGATCTTCCTAACCTATTTTCTCTCCCCCTTTGACATTAATGGAAAAGGGTGACTCCCCCTGAACACATACCTACTTCTCTATTCTTGTAACATGCCTTTGATCCTCCTATCTACTTGGCTGGATATAATGTATGTGAATGTAAACATGGTAGAATTCCAAGCTTCTACCCAAGATACTCAAAAATCTCAAGCAGTACAGTTTTGGTGAAAATTCCAACTATTTATCCCTTTTTCCCAATGTATTCCACCTTTATGTTCTTTGCCGCAACATTTTTTCGAACAAAATTGTATTTGATAGGAATGTGATTTGTTTTCGAATGCATGACAAGATTATGGGAGATACTCATGGCATTGGTTTTGGCACTTTACATTCAAATGGTCTCATTTAACTTCACCTATATATCTTGAAATGTTTGTTTCATCCAAAGGAACTAAACACAACATGTCGTTGTTGCTATGTATTTTTCTTCTATTGTGGATAAGGAGATTTTGGAATACTTCTTGCCCAACAATGAGACAAGGAAACCACCTAAGTAGAAGGATACTCCAAGACTGCTTTTATGATCGTCAACATTGCCCACCCAATCTGCATCTGTATCAGTTGAGATAGTTATATCATTTCCTTTTGGATACCACAATCCAAAGTCTATTGTTCATTTGAGATATCGAAATATCCTTTTTACTACAACAACATGGGATTATTTTGGCATTGCCTGGAAATACATTACCAATCCAACTTCCTACATCACACTTGGTCTTGAGGCTATGGCATACAATATTATTCCAACAACTAATCTATACATTCCTTGATTTTCATCCTTGGATATATCATCCTTTCTTAACTTACAACCACACATGGGGGCTTCACTCAATCAAACTCTGACCTATCATGTTTGTTTATGGAATACTAAACAATAACCTAAATTTGACTACACATTGGACAATACCTCTAAAAATCACATTATTTAACCCCCTACCACTTCGAACCGAATACACCTTTCAAATTTAGAAAACCCTTACTTTCACTAGATATTGTAGGTATGCATTTTTTCATTAGCATTTTCGTATACCCCTTTATATGTTTTCATTAACTTTGAGCTCCATTTTCTACACCTACCAATATAAAAACCATTTACCCCCTATTATATGCTCAATATATTATATTAGTTTTTCCTCAATATATATCCCCCAATATGAACACATATGGTATGGTATTTCTCCCCGAGTGAAGTCCTCATGCAACTAGTTACCATCAGGGTGCTAATTATTTTACAATCCTTCATCTAAAACCTCTTCAACATTTATTTAATTTACTTGGTTTGAAAAATGAATATGTCATTTTCTTCCTAAGATATTTGAAGTCCCAAGAAGAAAGTAAACTCACCGAGTAGGGATATTTCAAATTCACTTTAATGTCACTAACACACTTCTTTCTTAGTTTGTCATCATTGCTCTGAAAGATGATATCATCCACATACACTTCAATGAGAGTCAAGTTGTATTGTTCAACCCTTATATATAATTTGTTGTCAACGCTTCCTCTTTTGAATCCAAGTTTATGCAAATACCTGTCCAAGTGAATATACCAAGCTCTAGAAGATTGCTCAAGACCATACAAAGCCTTATTTAACCTAAAAACACAATCCTTCTTATAAATAAGAAGAAGTCCTTCAGGTTGTTCTATGTAGACTTCTTCCAGCAATTCTCCATTAGAAAGGTTAACTTCACATCCATCTAATACAGTTTAATTATTCTCAAACAAGCATATCCTAAGAACATCCTAATGGGTTCCATCCTCGAAACATGTGTAAATGTCTCTTCCAAGTCTATTCCTTCAACCTACACAAATCCTTTACAAACCAATCGTGTTTTGTTCCTAGTTAACTATCCATCTTCATTTAGCTTGTTCCTGAAAACACATTTTGTACGAATGAAATTTTTGTCCTTCAACCTTGGGACCAGTTTCCATGTGTCATTCTTTTTAGTTTGATCCAGTTCTTCCTCCATGGCCCTGATCCAATATTCATCATGGCGAGCTTCTTCAAAGTTGCTAGGCACAACGATGGATAGTAAAATGACATTACCTTGATATGAAACTTTTTCTCTGGTTCTTATTCCTACATTAATGTCCCCAATGATTTCTAAAGGATGATTATTTTGATACAAATTTTAGGAATCTTGGAAGGTGTTGGTTGATTATCTCATACCTCGTTCTGGTTGATATTTGTTTCTTTATCTAATTTTAATTCCTCTTAGGCTTCCTCTTTTATGCTTTCTAGTTTTGCTTCTATTATCTCTTGTTCACTTGAAGATGAGTCTCCTTTCTTGACCTTTTTTCCATGAACAACATCAAATTTCACATTCATGCTTTGAACAATCTAGTTGAGTCTCTTATTATATAATTTTTATGCTTTACTTTCATGTGAGTACCCAAGAAATATTCCTTTATCTACTAGAGAACCAAATTTCCCAATTTTCTTGTCCTCCCTTTTAACGTACCAATGTTTACTTTCCATACCTATAATGTTTACATGAGGTACTAGTTGATTTTGAAATTTGTGGAAGTTATCTTACATCTTCCTTCTTGTTGATTCTCACAAGATTTTCAAATTTTATGTGTCCCATCCTTTTGTGACAAAGCCAATATTCATCCTCTTTTGCTAAGAAAAAAACTTTTATTTTAATCTCATCCAACATGTATATATCATTTGGGGTCTTGATTGCAGTTTCCACTATCTTTCCAAACCTCTCTTTCCTTATTTCACATTTCTTTGATTCAAATAGAAATGTGTGGACATCCTTGATCACACATTTGACTTATGCTTAGAAAACTATGATTCATGTCTTCTATGAGTAGCACATCTTTGTTTGTAGCACCCTTGCCTCCTAACTTAATTGTACCATTTCCTATAACATTTGCAAAACCATCATTTTTAAATGAGATTGTTCCAACACTTCCGTCCTCCATAGATATAAATTCATTTTTATCCCTAGTCATATGTGTTGAGCAACGACTATCAACAAACCATACACTCATCTTGATTTGAGCTTTTAGAGTGACTGTGCAAATTTCATTTTTCATCTTCCAAGCCTTTGGAGGAGCATTTTTATTTTTTTTGTGATTCCCTATGAGTGGTTTACCTGCAGTATTTAGCCACATGTTGAAAATTGTTGCATTTATAGCATTTTATTTCATTACTCAAGTATCCAAACATTTTTAAATTTTGTTTGTAATATTTTTAAGAATTTCTAGGGTAATCATCCCTAGGGTAACTTCCAAAGTTGCTTTTTCTCCTAAAAAAGGCTTTTCATTTTACAACTTTATGTCAAAAATTATTTCAAGAATAACAAATGGCAAGAAATATGGTTTAATAGTTGAGAGGGGGAGTTACTTTTGATGTTGTTCTCCAAATACCTTTTTCTAGAGATCTCTTCAATGTGGGTTGGTGATTCTATGTCTCTTAGACCTTCTGTTTTGTTGGGAAGCTTTCTTCCCACTTGATGGAACCCTTAATCATTTATTCATAAGTTTTATGTTCATCTTCCTTTTCTTTCGTTGAGAAACTTAATCCTTTCACAAATGTTTATTTCTAGACTAATCTTGTCTTATCACTACATGGCCTTTGATTTCTCATGATTTCATCCAATACTTTGGAGTTGTTTGCATGGTTCTGCT
>APFE030470128.1:0-12084 GCA_000404065.3 Pinus taeda | reverse complement strand
ATGGAAAAGCACGAAAGATGATGAAAGAGTGTGAAAGATGGCAGAAAATCATGAAAGATCTTGAAAGACCATGAAATATGACAAATGGTCCAAAAAAATCACGAAATATGTTGAAAGATCGGGAAACATGACAAAAGATTACAAAAGATGACGAAAGGTCACGAAAGATTGCAAAATGTCATGAAACGTGACAAAAGATAACGAAAAATCATGAAAGATCGCAAAAGATGATGAAATAATGTGAAAGATGACGAAAAATCATAAACTTATGAAGAAACATCGTTAAAGATCACAAAAGATCATGAAACATCTTAAAATATGATGAAAGATCATGAAATATTTCAATAGATCACAAAATTTGATAGAAGATCTTGAAAGGTGACGAAGGATGACCAAAAATCATGAAAGAGGACAAAACATCGTGATCATGAAGGATCTGAAAGATGACGAAAGATCATGAAAGGCCATAAAAGATAAAAGAAAAAAATATCATGAAAAATGACGAAGAAAGATCATGGAAGATGAAGAAAGACTACAAAACGCTGTGAAACATCCTGAAATATGTCGAAAGCTCACGAAAAATTGTGAAAGACCATGAAACATCTTAAAAGATGATGAAAGATCTTGAAAGATGATGAAAGATCTTGAAAGATGATGAAATATTGCGGAAAATGACGAAAAATGATGAAAGATGATGAAACATCGTGAAAGATCACGAAAGGTCATCGAACGTTGTAAAATATTATGAAAGATCACAAAAGATGATGAAAGATGACAAAAAATCACAAAAGAACGTAAAATATCACAAAAAATTAAGAAATATCATGAAATATCACAAAAGACCACGAAAGATGACAAAAGATATTGAAAAATGAAGAAAGATGACGAAAAATCATGAAAGATGACAGAGGATCACGAAAGATGATGAAAGATTGTGAAAAATGAAGAAAAAATGTGAAGATGATAGAAAATCATGAAAGATGATGAAAGATGACGAAAAATCTTGAAAAATCACTAGTGATCCTAAAAAATCACAAAAGATTATGAAAGATCGTGAAAGATCACAAAAGATCGACAAAGATGATGAAAGATTACAAAAGATGAAGAAATATGAAAAAAGTCACGAAATATGCAAAAGATCACGAAACATGATAAAAGATGACATAGAATCATGAAATATCATGAAAGATGACTAAAGATGGCGAAAAATCATGAAAGATCGCACAATATTGCAAAAGACAGCAAAATATCATGAAAAATCATGACAGATCATGAACAACCTAAAAATATCACGAAAGATGACAAAATATGATGAAATATCACGAAAGACTGTGAAATATGACAAAAGATCAAGAAACTTCGCAAAAGATCCTGAAACACCTTGAACGATCACAAAATCTGAAGGAAGATCATGAAAGATGATGAAATATCACAAAAGATGACAAAATAATGTGAAACATCCTAAAAGATCAGGAAAGATGATGAAAGACTACAAAATATCATGAATGATGAAGAAAGATCACGAAATACCAAAGATCACAAAAGATGAAAAAATAATGTGAAAGGGGATGAAAAATCATGAAACTTATGAAGAAACATTGTGAAACATCCTAAAAGATGATGAAAGATCATGAAAGATCGCAAAAAATCATGAAAGATGAAAAAAGATCAAGAAAGATGACGAAAGACCGCGAAAGATGATGAAAAATCACAAAAGATGAAAAAACATCATGAGATATCATGAAACATCATGAAAGATCCTAAAAGATGTCCAAAAATCATGAAAGATCATAAAAGATGATGAAAATTTACAGAAGAATGCAAAATATCACAAAATATGAAGAAGTATCATGAAAGATTGTGAAATACCGCGAAATATATCGAAAGATCACGAAAGATGACAAGATATGTTGAAAGATCATGAAAGATGAATAAAAATCACGAAAGATGAAGAAAAACCACAAAATATGATGAAAGATTGTGAAATACCATAAAAGATCGCAAAATATGATTACGGATCATGAAAAGTTACAAAAGGCCATGAAAGATCGCAAAAGATGAAGAAATATTGCAAAATATCATGAAAGTCAAAGAAAGACCGTGAAACATCGTAAAATATGACAAAAACTCATAAAAGATTGTGAAATACCATGAAACATCTTAAAAGATGACAAAATATTGTGAAAGATAAAGAAAAATCAATAAATATCACGAAAGATTGCAAGAGATCATGAAACATCCTAAAAGATGACAAAAGATCATGAAAGATCGCAAAAGATAATGAAAGATGATGAAAAATCGCAAAACAACGCAAAATATCATAAAAGATAAAGAAATATCATGAAATACCACGAAATATCACGAAAGAAGACAAAAGATCTTGAAAGATGACAAAAGATCATGAAAGAAGATGAAAAATCGTGAAAGATGACGGGGAGCGCGAAAGATGACAAAAGATTGTGAAAGATGACGAAAAAACATGAAAGATGACAAAAAATCATGAAAGATGATGAAAGATCACAAAAGATGACAAAAGATCACAAAAGATCGTGAATGATCCTAAAAAATCACCAAAGATGTTGAAAGATTGTGAAAGATGTTGAAAGATTGTGAAAGATGACGAAAGATCGAGAAAGATGACATAAGATGACGAAAGATAGCGAAAAATAACGAAATATTGCAAAAGATCACGAAAGATCATGAAAGACCATAAAAGATCGCAAAAGATGATGAAGTATCATGAAAAGTGACAAAAGACCAAGAAAGATTGGAAAAGATGATGAAAGATAACAAAAAATCGTGAAAGATGTAGAAAGATCGCGAAAGATTATGAAAGATCGCAAAAGATGACAAAAGACCATGAAACATTCTAAATTATGACAAAAACTCGTGAAACATTGTGAAAAACCATAAAACATCCTAAACGGCGATGAAATATCTTCAAAGATCATGAAATATTGCGAAAGATGATGAAAAATCACAAAAGATGACGAAAGATCATAAAAGATCAAAAAAGATTGTGAAAGAACATGAAACATCCTAAAAGATGATAAAAGATCATGAAACATTGCAAAAGATTATGAAAGATAACTAAAAACCACAAAAGAACGAAACATATCACCAAACATGAAGAAATATCATGAAAGATAGCAAAAGATCATGAAAGATAACAAAAGATGACGAAAGATCGTGAAAAATGACGAAAATTGTGAAAGATGATGGAAAAGCACGAAAGATGATGAAAGAGTGTGAAAGATGACAGAAAATCATGAAAGATCTTGAAAGACCATGAAATATGACAAATGGTCCAAAAAAAATCACGAAATATGTTGAAAGATCGGGAAACATGACAAAAGATTACAAAAGATGACGAAAGGTCACGAAAGATTGCAAAAGGTCATGAAACGTGACAAAAGATAACGAAAAATCATGAAAGATCGCAAAAGATGATGAAATAATGTGAAAGATGACGAAAAATCATAAATTTATGAAGAAACATCGTTAAAGATCACAAAAGATCATGAAACATCTTAAAATATGATGAAAGATCATGAAATATTTCAATAGATCACAAAATGTGATAGAAATCTTGAAAGGTGACGAAGGATGACCAAAAATCATGAAAGAGGACAAAACATCGTGATCATGAAGGATCTGAAAGATGACGAAGATCATGAAAGGCCATAAAAGATAAAAAAAAATATCATGAAAAATGACGAAATACCATGAAAGATCGCAAAAGACGAAGAAATATCATGGAAGATGAAGAAAGACTACAAAACGTTGTGAAACATCCTAAAATATGACGAAAGCTCACGAAAAATTGTGAAAGACCATGAAACATCCTAAAAGATGATGAAAGATTTTGAAAGATGATGAAATATTATGGAAAATGACGAAAAATGATGAAAGATGATGAAACATCGTGAAAGATCACGAAAGGTCATCGAACGTTGTAAAATATTATGAAAGATCACAAAAGATGATGAAAGATGACAAAAAATCACAAAAGAATTAAACTAGCATTTGCACCTTATGTTGCAAGGGAAACGCCGTAAGGCATAGAGTGGTGAAGAATAGCATAGAGTGGGGAAGAATAACATAGAGTGGGGAAGAATAGGGACATGGATAGAGTGGGGAAGGATAGGAACATGTGAATGGACATTGTTGAAAGTAAGGGTGGAAGATAATGAGTTACAATTGCAATAGTTAGTTATGTGTATTTTGAAAATGGATATTTTGTAAATAATAATAGTTTGTGAAAGAATAGCGACATGTACAGGCCCAATCAAGGCTGTGAACCTTGAGTAAGGCCAGCTCTTGTCGAATGTAATAGTGAATAACTCCAATGTATTTCATAACCACGTTGGCTTCATCTTCCAAAATACTCAATATGATCGCTTGCTTTTTGGAACTCGCGAGTGTAATCTTGGACAAGCTACCTGTGACACTATCTAAGACACTGGCTCTGGATTTTCTCCTCCCTTTCACGCCTGGCTGGCTATAATTTCCTTCTCAGCAAAACTTTGAACTCATTATAATACATAACAAGTGCTTTCTTTTGCTGTTACAAATTCTAGCAATAGCTTTCCCACCACAGGAGGGCATGCTTTGACATTTTCAAACATGCAAAGATAATCTTTTGCACATCAGAATGTTCCTAATAACTAAAATAAGCCTCAAGCTGCCTTAATATGTTATTCAATTTTTCTGTATGCATCTGCCCATCAATTTGTTGAAAGGTTCGTCTTCACTCTTCCTGGGGCTTTCTCCCTCCAAGTGGTACTATTGTATGGTTTTAATCATCCACTTCCAGGATTGTATAACACTCTGATATCAAATGACCTGCTCTGTCACCTGCCAACACAGAGACATTAACAGGGGACCAAACTGCTAGTTAGTATTAAAGTAATACCCAGAAAACAGGGCAGATCGATTTATATACACAGTTCATGCCAGAGAAATTAGAAAAACTCAGTAGATCAGAAGAGTCTTTGGATACCTTCTAATGAAAATTAGAGCAAAGAAACCAAAGCTACTAACAGAGAGCTATGAGGACGCCCAAAACAGGGACATTTCAGTCGGTTTACATTTAGCATTTAGGGAAGTAAGAAAATATAGGAAGCAAGATATTACCAGTGAAATTTATTACACAAAAATTCAAAACTATTTTGAGAAGGAAGAGTATGGATTTATTCACTGGGAAATTTCTATACAGAGTTTTGTTACAGATGAGTACAATTGTTTTGCACTCTAGTATTGGCAGCAAGATTTACATGCACTGTTCTGGTCTGTATCCTGTTGTGCCCATGACTTTTCTTCTCTCTCTATCCTTTCTCCTTCCATCGAACTCAGAGAACCCCAGTGAGAAGCTAAACTAACAAAGCAAAACAAAGAAACTTCCCCAAAATTGTTTTTTTTGAATGGTTGTCATGATTATCCTACCAACGTGGCATGAATGCCCATTTGGCTTTGATTGCTTTGATGCCCTAGATGGATCATAAACCAGAAGATCATGTTGTCTCTCCTATGAGTTTTTCTTTATCGTAAAACACAAACACTGGGACATGGGTCCGTAGTTTAATGGCAAAGTGGGGAATTCACTGGTCACAGGTCTCAAGTTTTAGTCTTGCAAGTGACACCCTTGTGTTAGCCAATCAATGGGCCAGTAATGATTCAGATCTTGGAAGTTTCACAATAGTGTCATGTTGACAAAAAGAGCACAAAATATCTATTAATGAGAGTTGAAAACTCATGGAGTCTTTTAAGTGCTCCCATGTCAAACTCAGCTCAGTACTGCTGCAAGTCCAAGTTAACTTGGTTCCCAGTTTGAATTGTGAAGTGTCAGACCTACAAGTATTTGTGGGTTACTTGCTAGGCAGATGGAAAACAAACGCTGACCATCGTCAAAACATCTGACCCAAGTTTTTTACTTGGATCCCTTTGGTAAATGGATCCAGAAATGAGTGCACTCACAGAGATAATTTTGCGACGAGCTCAACTTTAACACATTCTTAGAATGTGATGATACTATTTTAGATAAGACAATTTTGAGCGAAATTGTGATTTTTTTCTTTATTTAAAATGTATTTTTAACACAAATGATTCCAGTTACTTCCGAAATCTTAGTTCACACCTTTGAACACACATAATACAAACTACACAACTCACTAACCGATCCCTATCAAACTGGCGTGAAGATAAAAATTCAAACACATTCATAAAAATGATTAAGGCAGCGAACTAACTCCGAATATTTATTAACAAAATGAATCTGAATAGAAAATTCAATTCCAAATATTTAAAGACCGCTTGACACCTTCAGACCCTTGGAAGATAAGATAAGAATGCTTCAAACACATTCACGATAAACATTGAGAATGAATGTGTATAGCAAATTCAATTCCAATCATTTATAGACCGCTGACCATCGTCAAAACATCTGACCAGCATTTTTTTTCCATCTGCCTAGCAAGTAACCCACAAATACTTGCAGGTCTGACACTTCACAATTCAAACTGGGAACCAAGTTAACTTGGACTTGCAGCAGTACTGAGCTGAGTTCGACATGGGAGCACTTAAAAGACTCCACGAGTTTTCAACTCTCATTAATAGAGATTTTGTGCTCTTCATGTCAACATGACACTATTGTGAAACTTCCAAGATCTGAATCATTGATGGCCCAGTGATTGGCTAACACAAGAGTGCCACTGTCACTTGCAAGAATAAAACTTGAGACCTGTGACCAGTGAATTCCCCACTTTGCCATTAAACCATGGACCCATGTCCCAGTGTTTTTGTTTTACGATAAAGAGAAACTCATAGGAGAGACAACATGATCTTCTGGTTTATGATCCATCCAGGGCATCAAAGCAATCAAAGCCAAATGGGCATTCATGCCACGTTGGCAAGATAATCATGACAAGAATTTAGAAAAAACAATTTTGGGGAAGTTTCTTTGTTTTGCTTTGTTAGTTTAGCTTCTCACTGGGGTTCTCTGAGTTCGATGGAAGGAGAAAGGATAGAGAGAGAAGAAAAGTCACGGGCACAACAGGATACAGACCAGAACACCGCATGTAAATCTTGCTGCCAATACTAGAGTGCAAAACAACTGTACTCATCTGTAACAAAACTCTGTATAGAAATTTCCCAGTGAATAAAGCCATACTCTTCCTTCTCAAAATAGTTTTGAACTTTTGTGTAATAAATCTCACTGGTAATATCTTGCTTCCTATATTTTCTTACTTCCCTAAATGCTAAATGTAAACCGACTGAAATGTCCCTGTTTTGGGTGTCCTCATATCTCTCTGTTAGTAGCTTTGGTTTCTTTGCTCTAATTTTCATTAGAAGGTATCCAAAGACTCTTCTGATCTACTGTGTTTTTCTAATTCTCTGGCATGAACTGTGTATATAAATCAATCTGCCCTGTTTTCTGGGTATTATTACTTTAATACTGACTAGCAGTTTGGTCCCCTGTTAATGTCTCTGTGTTGGCAGGTGACAGAGCAGGTCATTTGATATCAGAGTGCTATACAATCCTGGAAGTGGATGATTAAAACCATACAATAGTATCACTTGGAGGGAGAAAAGCCCCAGGAAGAGTGAAGACGAACCTTTCAACAAATTGATGGGCAGATGCATACAGAAACACTGAATAACAGATTTAGGCAGCTTGAGGCTTATTTCAGTTGTCAGGGACATTCTGATGTGCAAAAGATTACCTTTGCATGTTTGAAAATGTCAAAGCATGCCCTCATGTGCTGGGAAAGCTATTGCTAGAATTTGTAACAGCAAAAGAAAGCACTTGTTATGTATTATAACGAGTTCAAAGTTTTGCTGAGAAGGAAATTATAGCCAGCCATGCGTGAAAGGGAGGAGAAAATCCAGAGCCAGTGTCTCAGATAGCGTCACACGCAGTTTGTCCAAGATTACACTGATGAGTTCCAAAAAGCAAGCTATCATATTGAGTATTTTGGAAGATGAAGCCAATGTGGTTATGAAATACATTGGAGTTATTCACTTTTACATTCAAAAAGAGCTGGCCTTGCTCAAGGTTCACAGCCTTGATTGGGCCTGTACAGAGATAGTGTAATGAAGCCAAAAGCAAATGAGGTGTTGTGATTAGAGGGAGCTCCAGAGAACTAATGAGAGAAATGAATGAATGAAAACAGACCATGAAAGGTAAAAGGTTGCAAGTACTGTACAAAGGATGGATGAAGAACAGAATGATGAATGTAAGGCAAAAGAATGGACCATTGCAAAAGACATGGGCATACCAAGGACCAATGTTGGGAGTTACATCCATAACTGATTCCCAAGAATCGGGAAAGAAAAAAATTCCCTGTGATGAAATGTGCTCCAATGGACAAACAAGAAGTCGGAGGAACAGGAAGATGGATGAAAACTGAACCTTATGGATCAGCCTCGCCCTGAGCGAAAAAATGAAAGCAAAAACGTCTTCTTTGTGAAGGGTGAGTTAAAAAGTCCATTACTTACAACCCAGTAGCCAGAAAAATCTGATATATGAAGCTTTTGAGCAGCAATTGGGTTTATCAACGGAGGCACATCCAAAACCTTACCCATTTGGTTGGCTGCATAAAGACATGGACCTCAAGGTCACAAGAAAATACAAGTTTGACTTCACCATCTCTGCCCAATCAATTAATGAAATCATTTGTGATGTAGTTCTGCTTGATGTCAGTGAGATAGTGATGGCCATTAGGGAGTCCTTACTTATGTGACTGAGATGATATTTTCTATAGAAGACCAGATAAGTGTATGCTGCTCAAGCTCTATCTCATTAAATCTTACTTGGGTTGTAAAGAAAATATATCCTCTCTTCGGGCGACCCAAATGAATCCATAATCCAACAAAAGGTTCATTTTGACAATATTAAGGCCCAAGGTGGAAAAAAGGAGTGTCGAACAAGTAAATCATAATTTTGATAGGTGGGCAAAGGAATCAGCTAAAGGACCTTCTGTCGCAGTCTAAGGAGGTGGGTCTTGAGCCAAAAGGGGTACAGATTGAAAATCCAGTTCAGCATTAAATTCAGCTATTGTCGAAGGCAATCCTGCCCAACTTAGAGCTAGAGCCAAGTTTATTTCTTTGCATGTCACTTGTTTTATCTGTTGAAATAATCATGTGCTTGGCTCGCTTTCAACACTAAGAATGTAAGACAATGGTCGCTGCTCATGAAAACCGTAGGCCCATCTTAGCAGTATTGCAACAAACAGAAACAGGTGAGAATGCACATGAAGTGAATGATTATTGTACAATTATGATAGGCAATGCACCCTGAGAGAAGAAGCTAGAGGCTGGAGTTCACTTGCTGCCAGAGGCCTATACTTCAAAAGTCGCTCGCCACTTTGGTGTATAAAGAAAACGTAGGCAAAACCTGCAAGGGAATGTGTATTGGCCAAGAATGCAGGCAGAGGCCACCAAGTTTAACGAGGGTTGTGCACTGTGCAGCACCAAAAATTCAGCAAATGTCGGGGCTGCACATTCCTTCTAGTGCCTTCAAGGCCTTGGGAAATTATACTATGGACTTTCTTGGTGGGTTTTCCAAAACCAAAACTTGCGACAGAAGTCTACCATACCTGCAACATTGTTACAATTGGGCCATTCATGGCTGAACCAGCAAATCGCCATTTCAAACCTTGCTTGGGATTCCTGCCCCAAACTCCACTTAATATAGTGTTACAAAGTATGAAAGAGCGGAAGGTAGCAGGTCCAGTAATGATTAGCTTAGTGCTGTTACATTCATAGAATGAGCTCAAGAACTTTATTCTCAACTGCAGGCCAGGTTGCAAGAGGTTCAAGCAGGGTATACCTGGAGGAAGATAGCACTTCCAAATTTCCAGGCTGAGTTGAGGAACAGTAAAACTAAGCCTAAGGAGCCCAGGGACCATATCTATTCGTGAGGGTAAATTGATGGAGACCATTAAACTACCAGGGGCAAGGCCCGATCCATCTAGGACGTCAATGCATTCAGAACATAGAACATACCTAAAAATTAAAATATCTCCCATGTGCAGATATGTGAAAAATTACAGCTAGCAGAAAGTCAGCAACCAAGAGTCCCGAGTCAGAAAAGGTAGATGATTGACCCAACTTCCGGGCATAGGCAGGAATTCCATGTGATCAAACAGGTTGGAATATGAATATTAGTAGAGAAGCTGTGGCTGGATGGGAGAACCACCCAGTTCGGAAAATCTTGCACTACATAAATGATCATTTGTTATAAGCAATATTAATTATAGTTGGTTTCCATAACTTAAATTTGTTTTCTGATATCAAACTATTGAAGTTTGGACCTTGGTCCCAAATTTTTGATATTTTCGTAAGATGACTCCTAGATGGTTCAGTTTTGTTTTGCAATCCGACCGTGCTTACTGGTTGTTTAAAATTTGAAGCATGAAGCTTTCCTAAGTTTGTCACACGGGGGTACATATTCCCCTAGATCACTTGGGTTTAAAGGGAAGACTTTATTTGTAAGCCATTCATTATTATTTTTTAATTAAAAGTACATTCTTCAAACTCCGTAAAGTATTCTGCATAACCGGCCTGCTTGTGCAGGGAAAATGGCCCTCAAGAGGTGAGCCATTAACACAAACACTTATGCTCGGCAAAGCTGCGAATAAATGGGCTCTAATCCACCAAAATCAACCAAGGCGTGCATCTTGCCCCTACCACTAACTCATTTATCGGGGAATCGTTTCACATGCCAATGTCTACTGAACCATGACCCCATTGACAACTTGTTATTTGTTGTGATTAATAGAAGCATCCATATCAAGAAATAGGAAAACTTGATTTCTGTTTTTGAATATTAATCTAATTTGGCTAATTGATTGTAAATTTATCTCATACTGTGGTATGTTGGAAAAGCATAAGTCTAGCTCCAATTGAATCTGATATGTAGGGTTTAAAACTAGTGTGTCAATCGAAATGTTATATTTTCCACTTATGTTCAAATCCCATTTGCAGCATGTAGTTAAATGTTGTTGAGGTTGTGAGCTATGATAAACATCTCACTCTTACTCTTGCATACGGGCAGGAAGGTGGGGTGAAGACTACTCAAGAGTGCAAGGAAACAGAAACGAGAAGAAAAAAAATAGTGACTCACTTTGGAAGCTTGCCAGAGGAGGTCCTCTCTGGGTTTCTGCACAAAAACAAAAACAACCTCGAATTTTAAATTGATTTGTCAATGGTATAGCTGCAGCAGATTGATTATTCAATTTATTAAAATAAAATAAAAAGAAAGGCATTACTTACGCTGTGGGAAGCATCATGACTATATGTTGATCATCTCACCGAGACTGTTGAAAATGGGTTAATGGCTTCCAGGTACATTTGAAAGCCCAAGTACTCGCAAATGATTTTGAGGTTTGAACCGATAAGAACTATTTAGGGGATGTGAACTGCATAATGTAGCAATGGCATCAAATTTAATCGCAGATGGAGATAGATAAGGACAGTGGAGGTGCGAAGATCGGGGCGAAGTTTTGGCAGAAAGACCAGAACAGCGCATGTAAATCTTGCTGCCAATACTAGAGTGCAGGGTATACCAGGAGGAAGATAGCACTTCCAAATTTCCAGGATGAGTTGAAGAACAGTAAAAGGAAGCCTAAGGAGCTGAGGGACCAGATTTATTCGCGAGGGTAAGTTGATGGAGACCATCAAACTACCAGGGGCAAGGCCCAATCCGTCTAGGACGTCAATGCAATCAGAACCATGGGTGCATTCAAGCCAGGTGGCAGTAGAGTCACCAACAGCCATAAACCTTAAACGGAAATAGCCATAAACTCCACTAACTATGAAGAGGCTTGGCCCACAGATGTCAAAGTGGCTCACGGATGTCAAGTGGTGAGTTACCTAAAACATTTTTTTATTAAATTAAATTAGACGGCTGATTTTTGTTCAATCGTCTAACAAAAGATCTAACGACTACGAATAGGACAGCGAGGCATTTGGGGGAGTCCATTTCAGAGGGAAACGCCTTACGGTGTAAATATCACAAAAAATTAAGAAATATCATGAAATATCACAAAAGACCACGAAAGATGACAAAAGATATTGAAAAAT